>JACCIX010001026.1:0-12500 GCA_025506515.1 Flaveria trinervia
TCTTCAATAGTTACTCATCATGTTGTTTCTGCTGTTCTTCATCTTCTATCTTGACTCTAACCATCTCCCTTTGAGAGTCAGGTGTGATCATGGGTTGACATCTGGGTTTTGGTAGCTTTAGAACAGCAGAGAGTGGCAGACTATCATCTTCATCCTCTTCTTCTTCTTCTCTCCATCCTCAGCACCCTTCTCCTCCTTCTAGGTGCATCACTGGATGATGGTTGGGTTGGTAGGGAATGGTTTTTGAAGAATGAGGATGTTTGGACTTTGGCTTAGAGATTGGTTTGGAGATTTGGGGTAGGCTGTGTTTGATGGGTGGAAGGGAAGGTTGATCCAGCATCTTTGTAGTAAGTTTCGCCTTGTAAGTTTAGCCATTTCCAACCTTTTACTAGCCCAGCCTCATCAAGGGCTTCAACAATAATCCCCTTGTGGAATTGCTCAGACAGACAGATTCTGGTGGCTATAGCCAGAATATGTCCCTGGTCCACGCGCGAATCTCCATAAAGATCTTCCTAAGTATTTGCAATGAAGCGTATCATAATCTCCAATCTCTCTTTTTCAAGAGCATCATACCCAGCCCATCGGGTTTGAATTTCTTGCACTTCCAACCTTCTGATCTCACTATCCAATGTGGCTGTCATCAAACCCTTGCCTGAAGAGTTGTTCAATTATTTTATCCATGGATCGGTTTGTGTATATACAGCTTCTTTTACCAGCTCTTCCAAGGATTTGTCTTCAGCAGTATGATCATCAGCACTTTTCTTTCGCTTGTAAGTGAGCAGTGGGTGCTTTTCTTTCTCCTCCTCGGGCTTGCTTCTCTTCCTTCTCTTCCTCTGTTCTTTTCCTCTTCTTTTCTTTCACTGCAGTACTCTCCCCCTTTTTGGATGCATTGGAGGAAGGGTTTGTACTGCAGAAAGAGTCTTTTGCACAGCAGCATCAATCAAGGGTTGTAAAGTTGAGGAAAGCCTCTCATCAATGGCTTTAGTCACAATATCAGTGATTATGGGTGTGATGAGAGGAGGGAATTTTGAAGTACAGCACCTATTTGCTCAGGAGGGTTCTGTTCTGAGAAATAGGGCCTGAAGCAGAGGCAGGTGTTGATTTGGAGTGGCTCAGTGTTGGGGAACCTTCAACTGAAGGTGCCATCTGTTGTTGGTGGAGGCAGATGGTCTTTCTCCTTGTGAGAGTTGGTCAAGTAGGTTTTGCAGCCTACTGACTTTCTCTTCAAGGATTGTGTTCTGGCAAGAACATTGTAGAAAAAGCCCAGGTCATCATCAGCCGAAGCTGAATCATCTGACCTCCTGCTTGGAGCAGGATTTACATGCACTGGGTGTAGACCAGTTGGTGCATGTGCCCCTTTTGCTTGGTACTGGGGACTTCCAGCCTCAGGACAATGTCCATCATCAGCTGTTGCCTCTAGTGAGGTCTTAGCAATGTTACCCCGCTTCTGATCATGTGCTGATTCAGAAGAGGTGGCAGCCTCACTAGATATTCTAACCTCCTTATCTACACCAGGAGATAGAAGTGGTAAACCCCTATGCTGTGGGTTCTCAATTGCACTGTGTTCCTCCCCCTCAATTGTAGAGGTGTTCCCAGTAGTAAGTGGTTCTGGGGAGGGGGTGAGAGTGCAGTTGAGTCAGCACTTGTGCAACTATTAAAGTTGGGCTGTGAGGGACGGTTGTATGGGGTGAAGGGATAGAAGCAGTGTGCACCTGGGGAGGTTGGTGCTCTTCAATGGCAATCCCCTCAAGTGAGGAAGATCCCAGATGTGTAGGTACCCCATGTGTGGTTGCTGCAGGCTCCTGTTGAGAGGAATCCTTGAGCGGCTATGGCTGGAAAGTCCTTATATCCACTAGGGGGTTTTGACCAGTGGATATCTCCTGCGTTTGTGTTGCAGGGGCATCCTCAGGGGACTCAATTCCCTGAGTAGCCGTTTGGGTTTCTTTTTGGTGGGTTTGGTGGGGACTTTTGATTTGGAGGTGGTGGCTGTGGGTTCCAGCTGCGTGGTTTGCGCAGCTTGGCAGCCAATTTGAGTGTCTGGTCAGAGTTGTGCCGGGAGTATACTTCCGGCAGAACAGCCGTACAGGACTCCCAAGCCAACAAGTCCCTCCATAAGCTGGTTTGTAATGATGGCCATTAAGAACCGTGGATATAGTATCCACGGTTAGCAGTTAGTTTTGAGCCATATCCTTGAGCTCCGAAATATTATTTCTGAAAGTTTAAGGTTGTTGCTCAAGAATAGAATACATTACCTGCTGCCACTTTGTCGACATTTGTCCCAAGACGAAGTCTTAGGAGCCAAACATACATTCACCATGTGAGAAATTAGGCGTTCGGCGTCATGGAAGGTTTTCTTCATGATAGTGGAGGCACTGAGATTGCCTTGATATCCATGTTGGGCAAAGGATAGATCTGTGGTGCCCTTCGGATATCCAGCATGAGAAATAGCATCATCCAGATGAAGAATTTGGCGGATTATTGCAGGAGTGATGACCACTTCTTTGTTGTTAACGACCGACTGGAGAGATGGTGTGTTGTTCTCCCCCAGTGGTAATAGTAACGTTCATCCAAAAACTGTTGGAGAGATTCGGCATGTAGAATGGGATTCAAAAGAAATGACGTTTTGTATTGGGACTGAACCATAAGATCGATAGCAGTATCGAACTTAGCCCAGACAGGCGATTTAGTAAGGTAGGCAACACAGGTTTGTCGCGGTTTAATTTGCATGGACGCCATTGAGAAGAGAGAAGTTTTGGAGAGGAACGTTAGGTTTTGAGATGAAGCATTGAAGGATTAGGTCAGGGATTTTATAGGGTACGGGTAAGAAAACGAACTGAAGGATGTGGTGTTAGTCATCAGTAGTTTTAAACGACTGTTGACATGGTATTATCCTTTCAGACGTTGAAACAGCTGAGTTGTGGTGTTAGGCATCAGAAGTTAGAAAACTACTGAAGACCTGGGTTTTGACTTCAGATGATTGAAACCACTGAGGACTTGGTGTTTGTCATCAGTAGTTGTGAAACTACTGAAGACATGTTTTGTCATCAGCTGTTGTAAACAACTGAAGACTTGTATTAGTCATCAGTAGTTATAAAACTACTGAAGACATGGTTTGCTTCAGTTGTGTAGAATGAAACAGCAGTTGTTAAAACAACTGAAGAGAAAGTTCTCTTCAGTAGTTGTCGTCAATTCAGTCTTTCATCTGTTTCATGCTGTCCTCACACTTACTCATCAGACTTTGCATTTGATTTTCAGGTGTTTCATAGGACATCAGTACTTATCTATTATACTGATTTCAGTAGTTGAAACTACATCAGTATTTTTAACTACATCAGTAGTTTGGAACAGATAAAGTACTTCAGTACTTGTGAGGCATTTAGCCATCAGTAGTTATAAAACTACTGAAGGGAAAAGGACTCATCAGTACTTATATGTGACATGTGTACCAATGATCATCAGTAATTACTACTGAAATCATCAGTAGTTTGTCACTTATTCTAGCTGCAGCATACCAAGCCTTAACACAAGGTTTTGGAAAGTGAACTATCCAAAGGCTTAGTAAAATATCTGCAAGCTCATCAGCACTAGGCACAAACTTAGGATCAATCAGACCTTTTTCAAAACACCCGAATAATGAATGGTTCTGATCTCTATATGTTTGTCCTAGAGTGCTGGACTGGATTTTTGACAATACACAAGAGCTGAAGCACTATCCATTAACAATGGAGTCTTAGTCTCTGTAATGCCATAATCCAGAAGTTGGTTTTGAAGCCAGAGTACCTGAGAGGTGCAACTTGCAGCAGCAATGTACTCGGCCTCAGCAGTTGATGTAGCAACAGATGTTTGTTTCTTACTCTGCCAAGAAATCAAATAGTTGCCTAGAAATGACAACCACCAGAAGTTGACTTTCTAGTTAACTTGCACCCTGCATAGTCACTATCTGAAAAAGCAACTAATTTGCAAGTGTCCAGTGGAATACCATAAACCCAGAGATTGTGTACCTTGCAAATATCTAAAGATTCTCTTGACTGCAATCAAATAGACTCTTTAGGAGCAGCCTGAAATCTAGCACAAACACATGTAGCAAACATAATATCTGGTCTAGACTGTTTATACATCAAGGACCCAATCATACATTTGTATAGTGTTTCATCAACAGCTTTACCTTTCTGATCAGCATCCAGTTGTGTGGTGTTGCACATGGGAGTAGAACAGAGCTTACAGTTTTGTAAATCAAACTTATTCAAAGATCTTTGTATATTTTGACTGATGAATAAAGGTTCCATCAGCCTTTTGTTTGATTTGCAAGCCTAGAAGAACTGTAATTCTCCCATTGCACTCATTTCAAACCTATTTTTCATTAAGGTTGTAAAATCATCACACAACTGAGGATCAGAAGATGCAAAAATAATATCATCAACATAAATCTGAACAAGTAGCTTATGCTGATCCACCTTCTTAATAACAAAGTTTTTCAATGGAGCCTCTAGTGAAATTATTCTTAAGAAGAAAAGTAGAGAGTGTCTCATACCAGGCTCTAGGAGCTTGTTTCAACCCATAAAGAGCCTTATCAAGTTTGTACACCCAGTCAGGATGTTTATTATCCTCAAGCCTGGTGGTTGACACACATAAACTTCTTCCTTTATTTTACCATATAAAATGCACTTTTAACATCCATTTGAAAACTTTAAGATTGTGGAATGCAGCATAGGCTAAGACAATCTATTGCCTCTAGTCTGGCTACAGGGGCAAAGGTTTCATCATAGTCAATACCTTCTTCTTGTGAAAACCCCTGTATAACCAGTCTAGCCTTGTTCTTAACAATAAGCCCATTTTCAATCGGTTTTATTCCTAAACACCCATTTAGTGCCTATTGCACACTTACCTGGGGGAAGAGGAACAAGTTCCCACACTTGTGTTTCTTGAACTGAAGTAGCTCAAGCTGCATAGCTTCAACCCATCCATTGTCTCTCAAAGCAACATGATAGTTCTTTGGCTCTAGCTGACTGATGAAGAGAGCATAGAAGCAGAAGTTAGACAATTGACTTCTGGTTGAAACACCCACATTGATATCACCAATAATCTGAGACATGGGTGATTCTTCAGTTCTTGATAAACAATGAGATCTGTGCAAGTGTTTGTAGAACCTTCAGCAGCAGTAGATGTTGATGTAGACTCTTGAAACCAAGAATTTGATGGTAACTCAAAAGATGCAGAGGAAACAGAGATCTCATCGCATTTGTTGTGGATGGAACTGCTGAAGCTACAGGAACATCAAGTTTAGCAGACACAGGCAGTTGGTCACTAAACTTGAATAGGTGAGTATTGATATTATCATCATCATCATCAATACCACCAGGTGGAAGACATGCTGCAGAAGATGATTGAGCCACAGGATCTGCAACAGCTGGAGGTTGATAAGGAACATATTGCAGTATGTCCAAATCAAACAACTCCACAGGGTTTTTGTGGAATCTTGTCCAAAGGAGATTCATTAAACTTCACATGCAGAGTCTCTTCAATTATCTTTGTTCTGTAGTTGAAGACTCTGTATGCCTTGCAAGTAGATGAATAACCAACAAAATACCCAGCATCCACCTTAGGATCAAATTTATGGAGTTGATCCTTTGTGTTGAGAATAAAACAGGGACATCCAAATGCTTTGAAAAATGAAATCAGAGGAGCCAAATGATGGAGAACTTCATATGGAGTCTTCATCAACCTCTGATTTACTAAAACTCTATTCTGCACATAGCAAGCGGTGTTGACAGCTTCAGCCCAAAGGTCAGTGGCAAACCAGAGTCAGCCAGCATGGACCTTGCAGCTTCAATGAGGGTTCTGTTCTTTCTTTCCACTACTCCATTTTGTTCTGGTCCTTGGATGCTAAACTGCCTTTTGATTCCCTTTGAGAGATAGAATTCATCAAGTGTATGATTTCCTGAATTCAGTTCCATTATCACTCCTGATACACTTGACTGGAAGGGAATACTGTTTCTCAATATACAACACAAAGTTAAGAACCTTCTGAGCAACCTCATCCTTTGATGTAGAAAGAAAGTCCATACAAATCTGGAGTAATCATCCACAATTACCAGACAGTATTTCTTCTTGGCCATGCTCATCACTCTCACAGGACCAAATAGATCCATATGCAGTAATTGCAAGCAGGCAGTGGACTTAGGCTCTTCAATAGGAGGGAATGAGACTTTGTGCTGTTTTCCTTTTAAACAAGCAGTGCAGGTTTCATCACAGTGGAACTCCTTTATGGTAAGCCTCTGACTAAACTATTGTGGATAAGCTGATTCATGTTTTTGAAATTAACATGACCCAGCCTTCTGTGCCACAGTTTAGATTCTTGAGAAGAGGCTTTGAAATAGGCAAGGATTGCCTTTGAGATCTATTTTCTGGAAAGATCTAAGGCATACACTCTTCCTGTCCTGTTGGCTCTCAGGAGAGTGTGATCATCCAACACCTTGTCAATCAAGTGCAAAACTTTGGATGACAGAATCCTACAGTTCTGACTGGTGAAAAGAGCAACATGGCCTTTATCACACATTTGACTGACACTCAAGAGATTGTACTTGAGATTTTCCACATGATTAACATCATCAAATTTGATTTCTCCATTGGAGACAAAGCCTTTACCAATGATGTAACCCCTAGCATCATTGCCAAAAGAAACAAATCCCTTCTTTCCTTGAGAGTAGTCATGAAGAAGAGAGCTGTTCCCAGTCATGTGCATAGATCCCCCACTGTCTACATACTAGATGCTACTTTGGCATGTTGGAGAACCCTGCAAAAATAAACAATCAGTTAGTTTTAGAGACCCAAACCGTTTTGGTTTTGGGCCTGGTCTCATCAATAGATGGTAAACTAACAGGTTTATTTGAAACAACAGCCTGAGAGGAAGAAGATGGTGAAGAAGAGGAATCCTTTGGCTTGGATCTCCTTTTCTGTGGTTTCAACATAGGAGCATCTAGTTGGGTTAACTCTACCCCACAGATGTTGAACCATCATAACCAGCTGTGTCTGATTTTGTGATTAAAGCTTTCAGCTCATCAGACACATTGCCAGTGGAGTTTGATAAGTTCCTATGTTGCACCTTCTTCTTCTGAGCACTCTCAGCTGTCACCTGTTTAACCCCTTCCTTTTTGGATTTCTTTGAGGACTTAAGGGTTACAGGATTGATGTTGCTGATACAAATGTGGTCTCAAACTCAGTTTTCATTTTTACCATTTTCTCTTTAGTTTCTTCTTTTGTTTGAGTTTGGAACTCTTTTGTACCAGCAATCATCTGTAAGATGATTGAACAAACCACATACTTCACATGGTTTTTCTCTTCATCTTAGGTTGATCATCAACTAAAGAGGGTGAAGCAACTAGAGACTTGCTCTTCAATGCTTTGGAAGCATTGTTTGCTTTCTTAACTTCCTCTTTAGTAGTCTCAAACTCTTTCTAGTGACTGCTACTTCTGATTGTGCTGTATCAGAAAGTAGATCACATGATTGAGGATTGGTTATCACTCTCACCATCAGATTCTACCTCTGCTCTTGGAGTAAAATCTGTAGGTGGAGCAGTGTGATTGTAACCAATGCCAAACTTCACATTGGAAGCAGATTGCTTACTAAGAAGCATTTCAAAACCTTTGCATGATTGTACCCATCTATCACACTCTACCTGGGTACTGCAAGGGTTTCTTCTGAGATCTTTATACTTCTCTAGAAGTATCTCTTCCCTACCTTATCATCAGTTATTTGGCATTTCAGTTTGTAAATCTCATCATTTTTATCATTAAGCACAGACTCAAATTCAGCTTTGTTTTTGGAAATTATTTGTTCTAGCTCAATGTTCTTGTTGATTAAAGCTACATTTGCTTCTCTAATAGATGCAAATGCTGCTATGCATGTGTCAGAACATAATTTGGCTTTTGCCTCAGAGGATACCTGTGATACCTTTGGTGTAGAGGCATTAGAGGAGAAGTATCAGCAGAATCCAAAGCCATAAGAGCTAGATTTCCAAATGGACTTTCACCACCATGTTGACCAGCCCTGAGAACAGTTGTTCATGACCAGACATGTCATCTGGTAAACTGCTCCAGTCAACAACTCCTGGGGTGAAGAAGCTGTGTTGTTGAGGTAGTTTGTTGATGAGATTGGGAAGGCTGTGGTTCAGGCAATGCTTTGGTTGTTGTGCAATTGGAGCTTGAACAGAATTTGGTTGAGGCACATAATAGCAGGGATAAGGATATGACATTTGACCCTGGGGAACAAGTATGCAGGAGATCTAGGATGTGAAAAATGACCAGAACCAGCAGGATGTTGCCCTCTGTTTTGTGGACTAGTACTAGGAAAAGTCACAAAGGGTGCAGAAGAGTTAGATCCAGTTGATCTACACTCTCTTGCAAAGTGTCCTAGCCTTTGGCATTTGTGACACCTCAACTTACTCTTGTCAAACCAACTTTGGTTTTGCCAGAGAGTCCAGGAAATTTCCTGCCAGTTCTCTGCAGAACTTCTGAGATCGATATTAATCAGTGCCATCTGGCTCAGAATATCCATCTCTTCTAGATCATCATCAGCTATTCCTTTCAGATCATCCATGATGAAGCATAAATTGTCACTATTACTGCCAGAATGATTCTCAATACCAACAAATGCATGATCAGAACTATTTGAAGAGAATCTATATGCTCATCATAATTGCTTTCAGATGCAGCATATTCTGACTCATGACCAACCAAGGCAGTATTGCCTGGTACAAAGTCATCAGTGAGCTTTCTGATGAGGACAGTTTCCTTTCTGCTTATCTCTCTTTCAAATGTAAGCAGTTTCCATGAAGTTGGGTGAGAGATAGGCCTTCTAGATTTGCACTGGAGCGTAGGACAATAGTGTATGTGTCCCATCTCTCAGCAGTGATCTGAGGAATCTGTTGTTCATCTGGCTATTGGTGTATTCCTGTTTCACCATTTTCAGCTCAGATATCAAGCAGGAAAAACGCTCAAACGGTTGAGTCAGTGTCTCACCCTTTCTATGAGAGAATGTCTCATATTGTTGGGCAAGGATCTCTCTATTGTTTGCTAAGACCTCATCAGTGCCACCGAATTGTTCCTTCAGGGCATTCCAGAGATCATGAGTAGTTTCATGATGCATAAGCCCTGAATAGATTTCATTAGGCAGTGCCATGGCCAGAATTCCATGGGCTTTAGCATCAATCTCAAATAGTTTCCGATCTTCATCAGAGTATTGTTCCTTCTTCTTCGGAACCATTTGATTGGTTTCCGGATTTTTCACCATAGGCTTATGTGGTCCATGTACCACAGATGTCCAACAACCTGAATGTTAACAGACAGGTGATGAAGCATTCTTCGTTGCCATATGTTATACTCGGTCCAACCAGCATCGGAGGCTTGGTTGAGGAACCGGTATTGTGAGGATCATTAGAAGGAGTCATCATCTCGGATTCAATCAAATTCAGTTAAACTAAAACAGATTTAGACAACAAACGCACAACAACCAATTGAACCAGAAGATCTCAAAATAAATGAACGAAAGCGGACAGAAATTCAATAATCTATAACCAGTTCTTGCAAATACGCTAATTCAATCAAACACAGATATCAATTAGCAGTTTCAATGATCAATTGTTAGATTGATCAATGATTAACCTGCTCTGATACCACTTGTTAGGATCAGTGATCTATGTTTGATTGATTGACGAGTATTGCAGCGGAATTCAAACAATGAATTAGTCGATTCACAAGAACAAAACGATATTCAATGAAGAACAAAGACGGTTATAGAGAGAGAGAATATCTGCAAATATATTTCATTCAATATTCGCTTTCGTGGTAACAGAATGTCACAATTACTATTAGGTCGACACCTCTTATATAAGAGATGTGACGTTGCTGATGTCACTTGATAGTGACATCTAACAGATTTATTACACACTAAAACAAAATACTGAAGATGTCAAAACAGCTGACATCTTCTTACAAAAAGTTCTAAGTGTTATCAGTTGTTTATAACTACTGAAATATAAAACTACTGAAACTACAACGACTGAAGAACAAGCTCTTCAGCGTTTTACAAAACTACTGAAACTAGAAATATAAAACAACTGATATCACAACTACTGAAGAAGTACTCTTCAGCAGTTGTGACAAACTACTGAGGCTTCAGTACTTGATCTTCAGACTTTGACCTTCAGATGTTTCATCAGCTGATGACTTCAGTAGATATCATCAGCTGGTCTTCAGTCTTGTCTTCAGACTTTGTACATCAGTTGTTGATCTTCAGCACTTATAAACTTTTCAGCTGTTGTACTTCAGTACTTTGGTCTTTCAGCTTCAGCACTTGTATTCTTCAGCTGTTCAGCTTCAGTACTTGTGTTCTTCAGCTGTTGTACTTCAGCACTTTAGTTCTTCAGCTGTTGAAGTCTTCAGCTGTTGAAGTCTTCAGCACTTGATCTTCAGCTGTTGAAGTCTTCAGCACTTGTCAAACTGCTGATGAAGCTTTCAGCAGTTGTTGGATACCATGTGAGACTTAGAGGTTTTCTGATCTTGGCTCATTGGTTCTTTTGGTCCAACACATTCTTTGGCACCAAGTTCAAGTCATCAAGAGTGATCAGTAGGGACTTTTATGGTTCCAGTTTCCATGTAAGATTTAGAAATAGTTACAACTTGAGATGTTTAGTATTTTATGTGTGTGAGGGATTTTAAGATGGTGAGATCTATATCAAGAGCCTGGAATGCTCTTATACCAATTGCAGGATCGTGAAGGGTATGCACTTACAACCAACAACATAGTGAGGAGAGTTGCTAAGAACACTTAACAGATCAAATAGGGAACAGGTTAACCTTTTGTAAAGATGCTAAGAACACAAGTAAATATGAGACAGAACAAGATAGCAAAACACACAAGTAATTGGTTTTCAAGATTGCAGTATATTGCCTTCTCAAGTTCAATTACAAATGTTACAAAGCATATTGGAAAGTTACAAGTACTTGAGATACATATACTACATCCTACAGCCGGCCACACTTTGAAGGCCAGCTGGATACAATTGACTAGACAACAAACAAAATCAAATGTAGAGTCAAAAGGCAGATTTTTCTTTTGACTAGTGATTATGACATGCCATAGGTCACATCCTAATATATTACAAAAAGGATCAAGTACATAAAATAGAAACTTACAGACTCAAGACCCCAATGTATAGTTACCAAAAGCATGGACCTTTCACCAACTTGTGTAAGTTGGTGACTTTACAGAGTTGCAGCGGAAAGGGATCCCGCTTTATGTAAAAGGTACATCAGATAAAGCATGTGTTCAAAAGTATTCGGAAGAAATCTGTCTTCAAGTGTTGGCTTCGGAAGACTTTGTATTTGGCTTCGGAAGATATTGGTCTTGGCTTCGGAAGATTTCACACTTAGTGTATTTTCTAATACTGGTGTGAAACTTCTAAAGCATTCTACTTCAGTTCACTTGTGCATGCATGCATGAGAGACTTTGGATGTTTAGGTTGCAACAGCCTTTACATTTAATCCTTACAGGTCTTCTTTTGTGTTCTTTTTTCCACAATTATGGATGTATTAGTTGCACTTCTCATGGGCCCCTAATAGAATTCGATTTTCAAGAATTAATGAATTACTAATAACAGTTCACATATGCTTTAATTTTAATTCCATTTACGTGGCTGATAGATGATAACAACATTAAGCTTTTACTAATTTAATATATAATATGAATTAATCATTTAAATGATATCATTTATAATTACGTTAGTATCAAAATAATCTTTAGCTTCTTCTGCTTTTGTTTAATACTTTACATCTCAAATTTGTATTTTGATTTGAATAGATAATTTTAATCACTCATCGGGCTCAAATTTACTCAAAATATCTTTTAAGTTCATGGTCTTTTAAAATATTCAAAATCTAAACATGAACCAACTAAAAGTAATTTTTCTATACAATTTAATCTAAAACTTATACAAGTGAAGGGAATATTTATATAATATATATACATTTTAGACCACATCAGTTCCATTATGCATGTCCTGTTATATACAAGACCCAACGTATTATTCGCGTTGAGTATGACGAGTATATCAACAATATCTAAGTTAGGGCTATCCGAAAAGCTCAACGCTCAAAACTCGTTCGAAGAAAGCTCAAAAATATGCTTGTTCAATTTTGGTTTGGTTGTAAACGAGTAAAGTGTATCGGTTCAGTTGTAAACGAACCAAGCTTGAGCAAAGAGAGGCTTGCTCGTCACTCGAATGATTTAATTTGTAAATTCAATCGAATCCATTCAGTTTGTAAACGAACCATTTTGAGAAGAGTTATGTTCGATTTGGTTCGGTTCATGAACATCTTGAGAGTCACTGGATTGATGTAAAGAATATTCTAAATACTTAAGAACAACTAATGATTATGTTCATAATATATGAAGGAGGGCAAGACGAGCTAACAGTTAAATTCTACACTAACACTAGCTTCAA
>JACCIX010001026.1:17500-65074 GCA_025506515.1 Flaveria trinervia
AGACTTCATATATTAATAGTCCTCATTATGATGATGACCATCCCTTTCTTCATAAGATGATCAAGATTACTCAGACTCTCAAAGTGTCTTCTCATATCAAAGAGATCATGTAGAGGCAGATTGAACATGTCTTGCCATGTGTAGACATCCTCAATGCCTTGATCTTTAATGACATGCCAACTTTCTGGATTTGTGGTGTATGTCCAGGACAAGATGGGTCTTCCTAATGTTAGAGGAGTTGTTTGAATAGGAGATGATGGAGCATCCTCTCGTTGCACATCCTCTGGATGTTCTGACTCATCCTGAGATTCTGGAAAGGATGTTTCTTTCTTCTTCTTTGGCTTTGGCTTTGAAGCCATCCTTTTCTTTCTTTTTGTTCCTTTTAACTAAGAAGACTGGCCTGCAACACATGATTGATCTTCTTTTTCTTTCTTAGTTGGATCTTCCTCTCTCACAGGTTCAGAAGGAGAGGGAGTTTGTCCCTGCTGTGGATCAAAAGACAAAGCTTGCTGAGTATCAGCAGGAGGTTCAGGTTGTGTTGTCTCAGGTTGTTCAACCTTAACCTCTACTTCAGGTAGAGCTTGACTTGGAGGGGAATGTAAGTCTATTAGCTCTCCACTCTTGATCTTCTGCTTGATTACCCTGATGTGCTCGTCCATAATAGATAAAGACATAGGGCCAAGTCTCCTACCGGAGAATCCATATAGCTTCAAGAATCTCATCATGCTCTGCCTGTCTGGAGATTTCTTCATACTCTTCTGGATGATGGCTCTTGAGTTTTTAGCCTCTTCCCTTATCTTCATTTTGGTGATATTTCTTTCCTGGACTATCTCAAGTTCAAGTTGTTTGAGGTACTTAAACTCAATATAGTCCTAGGATAAGGGAAGAAGTGCATCTGCCTAATAGAGGCCTGTGGCACTTAGGTAGTTGATCATTTTGATCCTATCTTCTTCTTTGTCTACCTAAGGTTCTTGTTGAACCACATCCTCATATGCAAGACTTTCTTGAACTGGGAAGAGAGTAGGCACATGCTTGTATAATCTTTTCTTTCTTCTTTCTTTTTTGATTTAAATCAGTAGCTTTGCATCGTCTGCCTCCTTTCTCTCCTTTGACACTTCCATGTCAACCAATTCATTCAATTCCTCTAAGGGGAGAGAAATAACATTGTCTATGTCATAGTTCCTGGTCTGCAAGTAATTAATCCTGACTGCCCTCAACTCATCATCTTGAGTGTTTGGTCTGGG
Source organism: Flaveria trinervia (assembly GCA_025506515.1). Taxonomy (NCBI): domain Eukaryota; kingdom Viridiplantae; phylum Streptophyta; class Magnoliopsida; order Asterales; family Asteraceae; genus Flaveria; species Flaveria trinervia. The sequence continues at coordinate 18,745 of JACCIX010001026.1, forward strand.
GGCAGCCCTGATAGCAGTTTCCATAAGTCTTGCACACCCATTAGAGGAACCTTCTCCCCTCAGCTTCATTTTCCTCTTTTAGGGTGGAGAGAGCTTTGGCCTTCATTGCTTGGTGTAGCTTCCAAGCTCTCACCAGAGAGAGGTTGAGATGCACCTTCACTAGAAGGTGTCTCAAATAGGGTATGAATCTCTACAGCAGTTGATGATGATGAGACAGGGCTCTCAGGTTCTGTCACTGGGCCTTCAGTCAAGGTTTCCCCTATGAAACTAATCTTAGGGTCTACCTCAACATCTAGTTGACCGATGACATTGCCTAATTGCCTTAGTCTCCTTCTGAAGTTGAACTCTGTAGTGATCCTATCTTGGATTCTTTAAGCCAACCTGTCAGCTTGTCTTGATTGGATTTGATTGACAAGTGGCATATTGACTAGATCCAGACCTTTATAGAAGTTCAAGGTCTGAAAATTAAAGACCTCTTGTTGCCCTTGAACTCTAAGAATGATGAGGGCTCTTCTGCTTTCATCATACCTCCACCCACTAATATGATTTAAAGTTGGTGGAGATGACATAGCCCTTGGTATTCCTTCCTCAAACAGACTCTGTATGTAGTAGTCTATGGAGTCCACATCAATGTGAACTTGAGGAAGTTTTTGAGTACGCATAATTGCAAGTGAGGATGGTGAGTCCTCAATGTCCATACTCTCTGAAGAACTCCCAGGTTCTATGATTGTATGACTTTCTCCCCTTTTTGGTAGCATCACCCTCTTGCATAGGTGAGCTAGGAGTTAGGTCAATCACATCCATAGGTTCTTGGGTCCTGATTGAGCTCTTCTTAAAGGTCTCCTAGCTAGTTTTTCCTTAAGATAAGAAATCTCAAGTTGCTAATCATTGGCCCTATTTTGCAAGGTAGTCACTTGAGATTCAAGATGACTACCCTTGGAGACTAAATAGGTGCATGTTTTTGATAGTTTTTGCACCTTTAGTCTCAAATTCCCCTCATCTTCATCTGAAGAATCATTGGGGGTTGAGATGATTGGACCAGAGTCCTCTCTCTCATCACCAGCTTCAGGTTCTTAGCTGCTGGATTTCCTCTACTCATTGACAGCCTCAGTTGAGGTGTCAATGTACTAAGTTGCCATGGTTGAGGTCTTAATGATGGAATCACTTGCAAAAGTGAGAGCCTCTTCCATATGGACATCCTGAACAAGTTCAAAAGTATCCACCTCAGTAACGGGCGACTGATGTAGGCTAGATATAGGAGACTCAGGAACACTAATCTCTCTTTGAGTAAGGGAAAAGAAGAGAGACTCATGGTACCCACTGAAACCTAAATCTTCATCAGTATAGAAGTCAAGGTTGGGAATTAGTTGGTTTAAGTCCAAAGGCTAGGGATGGTAACTGTCCCCTGAAGGTTGTTCACTTGAGTGTTGAGACTTAGAGTGAAGGCTTAAGGCATTTAGGCTTGTGAGCTCATCAGGCTAAGTATGAGGAACCTCAGCACTAATTATTGAAGTAATAGGAGTGGTCTGCTCCTCAGGAGAAGTGGGAGCTTAGTGTCCACTTCTTGCTGTGTTGGTGAGTATATGGGACCTGCACAGACTGAATAGTCTAAGTAGGGGTTTTTTGTATTTTATTTGGTAGGTGAGGGTGATTTGTGGCTGTTGAGGTGGTTGGGATGTAGAAGGTGTGGGTTCAACACTAGCTGGTGATGTTTAGGTTGTCACCTTGAGCAATGAGCTCTAACATTTTTGGGACAAGGTTGTTTCTACCCTAGAGAATCCAATAATAGGCTTTCTCAGGATTTTAAAGATGTCGGGCTTCATCTGTCCCAGTTTAAGAATATTACTTGTTCCCCTTAATTGTGAGCCCAGTTCACAGTTAAGAATGTATTGAACATATCTAGGGAACATGTAGTATTCTAAGGAGTCCAAGTTTTGTATAAACAAACTGAGAGTACTTGAGCTTGACTCCATGAACCATTCCATGAACAATGAAGGACAGATCTTCAGGAATCTATTCCCATCCACCATGCTTGTTTGACAAGCTGTGGATAACCACATGGAGTAGGAATTTCCATTGGGATGAGACATTCCCTTTCTTGAAGGTCTTTACAGAGAAATCTCCTACATAGCCCATCTGCTCAAAGGAGTGGTTGTCAGAATCTTTGGGAAAGAACACTTAACCTTCTTCATCATCCAGCTAAAGATGAGTGTTGATGATGGTCGGAAGGATGAAGACTTTTCACCCCTGCACTGTGGCAGACAGTGCCTTCTCCCCATCCATTATGGCCTCTTGGAAGGTCTTCCAAAATTCAAGAAGATCATCCTCATAAAGTACAGGATCAATGGTAAGGGAGGTGAAGTAGTTAGATAGGGCTAAGAAATGGCAAACCTCTGAGAAATATGGATCTTTCTCAGAGTGTAACAGAGCAACTTGATTGTGTTGCCTATGTAACTGCATGGAGAAATTTGGTTCATTTTTGCAGTTAAGGTTGGCCATTTTGAGGAAGCTTAAGGATGAGGAAAGATGAACGAAGGTAATTTCAGAGAGAAATTTGTGGTTTAGGTTTGGAGGAAAGAAGAAGATGATAGAAAGAGGGGGAACCGTTGGATTTATATGAGAAAAGGATTTAAGACAAAGTTAATGAAAAAGGATAAACTTTGAAATCCGGATGTCGGTCCCACCTCTGAAAAAGTAGTTTGCTTTTGCTCAAAAAGTAGTTTTCTTAGAAGTCAAAAAGCTTCTGAAGGTAAATTATCTTCGGAAGTTTTAATGAAAAAGCTTCCAAAGCTAAAATGACTTCAGAAGATATTCCTAAGAGTTGTGAAAATTTTGCTTCGGAAGAGAAATTAAGACTTGAATGCTTTGTTCAGAGGAATAAAGCTTCCGAGAGTTAATTTGCTTTGGAAGAAAATAGTCCTTGAAAATATATAAGTGTATGAGACAAGTATAAGCTTGGAATATATTTTAGAAATTCCTTCCAAAGGTAAATTACTTAGAAAATTATTTGTTTTAAGGCATGATTTTCTTCTGAAGATAAAAGCATATCTTCCGAAGGATCAAAATTTTCAGAAATCAAAGGAAAGTCTTCAAAAGGTTTTTCATCCAAAGAAAACAAGAGCTTATGAGAGTGATGAACTAGACAACTTAGGACACTAGATTTTAAGAAATAATAAGAATTAGTTTTAAGAAAAACCTACTCAAAGTTTATCATCCCAATAGCTGATATAAGATATTTAAATCTCTGTTCATCAAAAGCCTTTGTAAACAGATCAACATATTGTTCATTGTGTGGACTTTGACTAGTTTAATTAATTTTTTTTCAAAATTATCTCTAACTAAATGATACCTGATGTTGATGTGTTTGTTCTTAAGTGCTGCACAGGATTCTCTGTGATAGAGATAGCACTATTGTTGTCTATGTGAATGGGAGTCTCTTTAAAGTTTAATCCATAGTCACGCATCTGATTCTGAATCCATAGCACTTGAGCGTAGCAGCTTGCAGCAACAATGTATTCAGCTTCAGCAGTTGATGCAGAGACACAAGATTGCTTCTTGCATTGCCATGAGACAACCCTTCCACCAAGAAACTGACATCCCCCAGATGAGCACTTTGCATTCATGTTGCAACCACCATAATCACTATTTGTATAAGCATACAGATTGAAGTCAGAATTCTTAGGCTACCAAAGACCAAGTGTTGAAGTACCTTTAAGGTATCTTAGAATCCTTTTGACAGTGATAAGATGAGACATCTTAGGGTTGGCTTCATATCTTGCACAAATACATGTAGCAAACATGATATAAGGCCTACTAGCTGTAAGATACATAAAAGACCCAATCATAGCCCTGTAAAGGTGTTCATCCACACACTCCCCCTCAAGATCAGGTCGAAAGGAGTGGATTCTTGCTATGGTGTCTTAGAAATCTTACAATAAGTCATGTTGAATCTTTTAAGTATGTCTTGAACATACTTTGACTGACTAATAAAGATGCCATCTTCAACTTGCTTCACTAGAATTCCAGAAAGAAATTGAGTTCCCCTATGGCACTCATTTCAAATATGTCCTTCATCAGCTTCTCAAAGTCCTTGCAGAGCTTTGGATTAGTTGAACGAAAGATGATGTCATCTACATATACTTGAACTAGCATTAGGTCATTTCCCTGTCCTTTGATGAAGAGAGTTCCATCTATAGTACCCCTTTTGTATCGATGCTTGTTGAGATACCGAGATAGAGTCTCATACCACTTCCTTGGAGCCTGATGCAGTCCATAAAGAGCTTTGTCAAGCTTGTAGAGATAATCAGGATGATCAGGATCTGCAAAACCAGGTGGTTGTTTGACATAAACCTCTTCATCAATCACTCCATAAAGAAAAGCACACTTGACATCAAGTTGATAGACCTTGAAGTTCTTGAATGCAGCAAATGCCAGGAATATCTAACAGCTTCCAGTCTTGCTACAGGAGCAAAGACATCAGTGTAGTCAATCCCTTCGTCTTATGTGTATCCTTGAACAACTAGTCTAGCTTTATTTTTTATGACAATACCTCTATCATCCTTCTTGTTCCTAAACACCCATTTGGTTCCAATAGTAGTCTTCCCATGAGGAAGAGGACAAAAGTTCCAAACTTTCTACCATTTGAATTGAAGCGGCTCCTCTTGCATAGCTTCAATCCAGCTTACATCCTCCAAAGCCTCATCAATTTTCTTTGGCTCTATTGGGATAAGAAACAAGAGTGAAGACAAATATTTCCTTCACGGGTTTGTCATCTTGTTCTTACCCCTGTGTCAACATCTCCAATGATGTTTGTGGTGGGTGAGACTTGTGGATCCTTAGTTGAGGGATCACAACAAGTTGCTGAGAGAGATCTAAATTAGAGAAATTTAGATCTGGCATGGATGTTTCTCCTACCATGTCAACATACTTATCAAGAGAGACTTGATCCAATAAGTATGTGACATCATTGATTTTGTCTTCTATGGAGTGGTTATCATCATCAAGAAATTCGTTATCACTATCACCACCTCCATCATTTTCATCTACATTTGAAGTGTCTTTATCATTATGGTGCTGATAGAAACTTCATTTGTAGAACTAGTTACAACTGGAGCTGAAGATGTGTTACTTGAAGGTCTTCTTAGCTCAAATCTTGGGTCAGGACCACTTGTAGGTAAGATTTCTATAGACCCTGAAACAGTCTCACAAGATTTGTTAAAACAGTTGGTAACTAAATCAAGATCAAACAGTCAATCAGGACCAGAACCAGCCACACAGGGTGTGTGTTCACTGAAAGTCACATTGGTTGACTCCTCAACAATTCTAGTTCTAAGATTGTATTCTCTATAAGCCTTAGCTTGGGAAGAGTATCCAATAAAGTGTCCATCATCTGTTTTCTCAGTAAGTTTGGCAATTTGATCTTTGGTATTCAAGATGGTGCAAGGACATCCAAATGACCTGAGAAAACCCATGAAAGGTTTCCTCTTGTGCCAGAGTTCATAAGGAGTCTTGCCATGATTCTTAACCACTAAAACTCTATTTTGCACATAGCAGGTAGTGTTGAGTGCCTCTGCCCAAAAGGTGATGGGCATCTTAGAGTCAGACAACATGGTTCTTACAGCTTTAATCAGTGTCTTGTTTCTTCTCTCAGCAATACCTTTTTGCTAAGGAGTCCTGGGAGCACTGTATTGTCTTCTAATACCCTTTTCATCATAAAATGTATCAAGGATTTGGTTCTTGAATTCAGTTCCCTGATCATATCTTATGGTTTTGACCTTGTGATCAGATTGATTCTCAATCTTTAGGATGAAATTCTTCAGAATCTCAGGGGTCTCATCCTTAGTTCTAAGGAAGAAAACCCAAGTGAATCTTGTAAAGTCATCTATGATCACTAAACAATAAGAGGTCCTTCCTAGACTCATTACACTAGTGGGGCCAAAGAAATCCATATGTAACAAGTGTAAGGGTGTAATGATGGAGTTTCTTTCCTTAGGCTTATGAGATACCTTATGTTGCTTCCCTTTCAGGCATGCAAGACAATGATCATCACTTGTAAACTCTTTCTTTGGCATTCTAGTTACCAAATCATTCTTAATCAACTTATTCATATTCTTAAAGTTTACATGGCACATTCTTGTATGCCATAGGAAAGACTCATCACTATTGGCTTTAAATAAGAAGCATGAAACTTCTCCAAAGGGAGATGTTTCTTGCAAATCCATCTTGTACATGTTCCCTTTCCTGGGGGCTCTAAGCAGAATATGCTCATGAAGAATGACCACCCTAGGCTTAAGAACAATGCACTCATGCTCAGTAAAGAGCATGTTATGACTCTGATCACAGTATTGGGATACACTCAAAAGATTGTACCCAATCTCCTTGATAATTTTACCTTGAAGGTCTCTTCTTCACGAACACACTTTTCTGCCCTGGCTTTGCTGATCACAAGCTCAACCTGGCACTCAGTCAGCTTAGTTATGAGATCCTTGATCTGAGTCCTAAAACTTGTATGCTCATGTTTTAGAACTGACATAGTTTTCTCTAAGTCCTCTATCTTTAGTTTATAATCACTTTCAGACTTTCTAAAATCTGCTTTTAGGATGTTTAAGGACTCAAGATCAGATCTCATTTCTAAGTTGACCTCAATCTGTTGACTTTAGCAATGCATTCAGGGGTACAGAGATGTTCCAATACCTTGGCTTCATCATGATCTGCCATTAGTGCTTGGTTTGGAGAAGCATCTTCCACCTGAAAACTCTAGTCAAAGCCTCCTTTTCCAACAGCAACAGCAGCTTGCTGCTTTGGCTTCTCATTTTGGGTAGCCTTATCAGTGTAGTTTGGTTTGGATTGTGCTTGGACACCATTTGTTCTTGGTGCCTTAACCTCCCAGGCAAAGTGGCCCATCAAGTTACAGTTGTAACACCTGACTTTGCTTTTATCCAGTCCAAACTTTCCACTGGTTGCATTGCTGGGGAACTTCCTTCGAGTCCGCTTGTAGAACTTCTTGGCTTTGTGAGTGAGAAGAGCCATTTGCTAGACTATTTCCATGTACTCTAGATCATCTGGATGGATACAGTCCAGGTCTTCAAGGGTGTAAAGAGAGTTGCCTTAACTTTCATCAGAAGACACAAAGGCTTAAGAAGAACTTGTCTCTTGGAATAGGCTTCCTTGAGTGTAGTTCTCCCTTAGTGTCTCGGGGAAGGTGATAAAAGGACCCTTTTGTGAGTTGTCAGGGTAGCATAAGAGATGATGTTGGGGTTCTATGCTATCCCTTTCAACCACATAAAGGGTTGAACCCATTTGATTGTTGGAGTTTCCAAATGAACCTTGCATGTTCATCTCCATCTGGTAGCCACTAAGAATCCCATTAAACTCTGTCAGAGTGAGAGTTTTCAGATTCTCAATTCTCTTGATAACCACATAGTAGTGTGTCCATTGCCTAGGAAGTGAGGACATGAACTTCCTTACAATGTCTCTAGTTTCAAGAGCAACTCCTCCATCCACTAGGGTATCCACAATCTCAACATACCTGAAATATTGTTGAGTCATGGTCTCACCTGCTTTAAAGGTGAAATTTGCAAACTGTTGCTTCAGGAGATCCTTCTTGTTTTCCTTTGCTTCAGAGGAACCCTCATACATCAATTTCAATGCATCCTACAGCCGCTTAGCTATTTTGCATTTCTTGAAACCTCTATACACAGAGTTTGGAAGAGCAATCTAAAGGTCTGTCATCGCTTTCTGGTCAGTCTCTACTCTTTTTCTATCTTTATTTGAGTAGTTAGCCATAGCCTTGGGGATCATACCACCACCAGTAGCAGAGGGTGTGCTTGGTATGTAAGGTCTATTTTCAACAGACTCCCACATTCTTGAGTCTAAAGACCTGATGAAACCTTTCATTCTTTAGCACCAGGTGTCAAAGTCATCAAGAGTGATCAGTGGGGACTTGTTCATGGTTCCAGTTTCCATATCAGTTTTGGAAATGGCCGCCATTTGAAAAGTTAAGTATTTTTGTGTATGAGGGATTTAAGGATGGTGAAATCGTATATCAAGAGCCTGGGAAGCTCTGATACCAAACGCAGGACCAGTGAAGGCTGGTCACTTACAACACAACAACACAATGAGGAGATTAACTTGACTAATCAAACCGTGAGACTGGATTAACCACAAGAAATGATGCTAAGAACACAAGTAAATAAGAGACAGAACAAGATAGCAAAACACACAAGGAGATGGTTTTCAAGATTGCAGTATATTGCCTTCTCAAGTTCTATTACAAGTGTTACAAAGCATAAAGGAAAGTTACAAGTACTTGAGATACATATACCACATCCTACAGCCAGCCATACTTTGAAGGCTAGCTGGATACAATTGACTAGACAAACAAAATCAATTGTAGAGTCAAAAGGCAGATTGCCTTTTGACTTGTGACTGCGACATGCCATAGCTCACATCCTAATATATTACAAAAAGGATAAAGTACATGAAGTAGAAAGTTACAGACTCAAGACCTTAATATACAGTTACTAATAGCATGAACCTTTTCACCAACTCATGTAAGTTGATGACTTTACAGAGTTACAGTGGAAAGGGGGTCCAACTTTATGTAAAGTACATCAGATAAAGCATGTGTACTAAAAGTCTTTGCAAGAAATCTGTCTTCAAGTGTTGGCTTCGAAAGACTTTGTCTCTGAAGCTTCGGAATACTTCATCTTTGGCTTCGGAAGATTTCACACTTAGAATATTTCTGTTGCATATGTGAAACCCTCGAAGCATTCTTCTTCAATGCACTTGTGCATGCATGCAGGAGACTTTAAGTGTTTGAGTTACATCAGCCTTAACATATAATCCTTGTAGAATTAATTTCTTATTATATATTATATAAACAATATGTCGATGCATACAATAAATTTTCATAGGTTTATAGAGCAGCCAATAAAGTTCAATTTTATTACAAAGTCTCTCGGATGCAACACAATCACTCAACTTGTTATCCCCATTGCCTTTCTTTTTTCACTCAAATAGATAGAGAATGTATATTATATATGGTTTCTATGACTTTAGGGTAAGGTTATAATAAAATGATACTTAGTTTAAAAGTTTAAAAATGACTATGTTTTTGACACGTGTTATTTTTATTGTTGTAAAGAGGATGGTGTTTTGGTTAAAATAAATATAAAATTACAATTTAAACTCTAAATTTATGAAGACTCTAATGTTAATTAAACAACTTTTCATTAAATCTTTATAGACTTTATAAATCTTACAAGAACTTGTAATTTGATTATTTATTTTAATTGAATATTTTAAAATCTTATAGATATTAATAACCTTTTAGCATTTTAAATTTATTTCATAAATTATAGAATTTAAGTTAAATTGATTAAGTGACACATTTATTGTTGTTTGGAACATATAAACAAATAAAATGACTAAATAATTAATTTGATTTACAAGATTGATTCAAACGGGTTTGGGTATATACTTTGAAAATAGGCAGATGTTACATCGTAGATTTCAATATTATTGGTTCAAGATTTTCCCTAGTTGTGTAAGGCCCTGTTCTCCGGATGCTTACAGTTAGTTACTCATCGCTCATAAAACATATATTTACATTTGTCTTACAAAAAGGTTGCAGCGGAAACATTCAAAAATGACATCACATTTCATTATAAAAACTTTTGCCAAATAATACATCGTCAAATGGTTACAAAATACATTGTTGCATTATATCACAAAAGCATTAAATAAATGGATGCCATCCCAAAAGAGCCGAGTAGCCGCCCGTGCCATCCTCAGCAACCACTACCTGCCAACTGGAAAACATACAAAAAGTCAGCGTTGCTGAGTGAGTTCTAGTTTTATAAATAAACATACTTTGTTTTCATTAAAAACCTTCTTTTCTTTCACGCAATCATACATCATACGTACACATAGATAATATCTTTGTTATCTCTTCCGTTCATTCATTCATTCGTTTGTTATAACTTTACTTGCGCATCAGATATCTCCCGTACCAATACCATATGCTACACCCCGAACTATTTAGCTACTGGGCCAAAGTCAATAAATGAACAGCTGAGCGTATGCCACAGTACTAGAGGTATGCGGTAGAGGTACCACATATTTGGTCAATCACAAAGAAGGACCCTGATATCCGATGCTTGCAAGACTTTCATTACTTTTCTCGTTCCATAATGCATGCATTCATCATGCTCCATTTTTCATTATCTTCCACTTTACGTTACATAATACTTCATTATATACATTATCATAACACATAAAGCCACAGGAAAGATAAACGTACATCATAATAAGGAACATAACATACACAGTCATTACGTCATATAGGGTAACACCATACCTACATACATGCATCATGCAGCATCATCATCACGCCCTACATGTTCTCTAAGGCCATAACAGTTTTCTTACGTGCTCTTATGGGAACCTTTACGTCAAAACTTACATCTGCACTTTTCCCCGAAAGTCAGAAGTCAAACTACACTTTCCTCTGGTGCAACAGCCCTATTCAGGCGTATGGACCCCCTTCAGTCGCATGGCCTCCATGCGACTGAACATCATGCGAATGAACCAATGCGGATGAACACTCATGTGAATGAACACCCAATCGTGCGAATGGACTAATGCGGATGGACCTTATGCGGATGGAACTAATACGGATGAGCACTTATGCGACTGGACCTTCAATCGCATGACCTCCATGCGACTGGCCTTTCACTCGTGCGAATGGACCTTCAATCGTGCGAATGGACCCAAATTGCACCCTATTCGGCCATATGGCCTCCATTCGGCCCCCGGTCGGTTACCTAGCCCTAGCTGATGCAGAATGTAGTTCATCCCGACTGCAGCCGAGGGTTTTCGGCCTCCAAACTCATCTAAACCCATTCTAAGCCCAAATCGACCATCCTAAACCTTAGGGATGCATACCACAACACCATTCAAGCACACACAAGCTCACAATCAAGACTCAAACGCATCATACGCAACACACCCCAAATGGGTCAAACACATACACATATAAAAACGGGTTTTTTAATGCTTTCTAGCCCCAAAATCAGTTGAAAACAAGTGAAAGTGGGGTCCTAGAACTCACACAAACGAGCACAATGACAAGGGCTTCGATTTGGCTTGCTACATGATGATTTTGGCGACCCAAACCAACACTTTTCCTCTTTTCTTCTTCTTTCTCTCTTCACTCTCTCCTCTTGGCTGATTTTGTGAGTATGGGGGAGAGGGTAAGGGCTGCCCTCTCCCTATATACTCCCACTCACCCAACTTTCTTTGTTGGCGAGTTTGGTCCCTTGACTTTGAACTTTATTTCTTTTTCTTCCTTCGTCGGCTTCAATATAATAAATAACCGGGTGTTACAAGTTGGTTAGAGTATTCTCCAACAACAAATGCTTCATATTGCCTACTTTGTTATTTGTTTATGATAAACCAAATGTATGCAATAGCTATGATGCATTTACAGTTAAAGGATTTAGCAATTGGAAAAAGGTTAACGATGGAAAAAAATGTGCATACTTGAACCATATTGGTTCTTCTCAACATAGAGATGTTGTGGCATATAGTGAAAATTTGTTGAACCAATCAATACATATTGGGAATGTCTTTGCAAAACAAAGTGAAGATCAAATATTGAAGAACCGTTTACGATTAAAAGCGTCAGTTGATGTAGTGAAGTGGTTGACATTCCAAGCTTGTGCTTTACGAGGACATGATGAGTATTCTCTTACAAAAAATCATGGTAACTTTCTTGAACTACCAAAACTTGTAGTCTCTTATAATGATGAGGTTGCAAAAATTATATTAGCAAACGCTCCTTATAATTCAAAGTATACTTTTGGAGACATTCAAAAAGAAATTCTTAGTATAATTGCAAATAAAGTACGAAATCATATTCGTAATGAAGTGGGGATTCATACTTTTGTGTCATGGTTGATGAGTCACGAGATGAGTTGAAAAAAGAGCAAATGGCCATAGCTTTGAGATTTGTTGATGCAGAAGGGATCCTACGAGAAAGGTTTTTATACATGGTTCATGTTAGAGATACTCTAGCAGCACCTTGAAAACAAGTATGTGGAGACAAATTTTGCAGTATCAGTTTGATGTTACTAAAATACGTGGTCAAGGTTATGATGGTGCTAGCAACATAAGAGGGGAATGGAATGGATTACAAGCACTTGTTCTTAAGGATTGTCGTTATGCATATTATGTTCACTGCTTTGCTCATAGGTTAATTACTTACTTATTTCTCTAATTTTTATATACTTTAATAGTTTAATGCTTAGTATTGTTTTGGTTTTGCTCGCAGGTTACAACTTGCATTGGTTTATGCTTCAAGGGAAGTTATCCTAATATATTAGTTTTTTACAAACTTAGTTTCTATTATTAATGTGGTTTGTGCATCTAGTAAGCGCCATGATGAGTTACAAAGATAAAGGCAGAGGAGGTTACCATTTGTGACATTGCCCCATCCAGAAATATAACCACCTTCATCTCCTCCAAAAGCAACTAGTCCTCCATCAATCCTTTCAAAGTTTTGGAGTAGTGACCTATTGCCTGTCATGTGCCTGGAAAAGCCATTGTTAATGATCCAGACATTTTGTTTGTATTGAGTTGTTCCTACACAAATAAATGATTAGTTAAATTTGGAAACCTAAGCCTTATTTATCTTGGGCTCGGTAAGAGTAAAAGAAGGTAATGCAACACTAATAGATCCTATAGTTGTGCTATGAGAATCTTGAGCTGTTGTTGATATAGAACATCCAGTCACTTGTCTTTCTTTGACTTCCACACCACCTTTGGAAGTTTGGACTTGACCTTCAACACTTTGGAAGCTTTTGAAACTTCGGAAGTTTTGATGACTAGACCTTTGGAAAATTCTACAAACACTGCAGCAGACTTCAGTGCTTCGGAAGTATTTCTTCCTTCTGAGACCAAATTTTCTTCCAAAGCCAATTTTCCACTTACCTTCTTCTTAGTTTGGAGCTTTAGAAGGAAACAGATTTTCCTTCCAAAGCTTGAATCTTCTTGGAACTCTTGGAAGTCCTTTTCTTGGTCATATGAAGAGTACCTTTAGGATTGTATGGACAATCCTTAACAAGATGAGAAGTAATTTCACACTTGACACACTCCATTTTCTTCTTCCCAAGAGCCTTTTGTTGGGAACAAGACTGATTTTGATCTCATCCCTTGTCCACCTTCATCTTTGCAGATGTTGAGACAGTCCTTTTGGGCTGAGGAGTGTTCTTAGAGTTGGATGGTCCAGGCTGTGTAGCAGTGGTACACAGCAGATCAGCCTTCTTCTTGGTGCTGAGATGATTTGAACATGAACTAGAACTCTGGAAAGTAGAGTTTTGGTTTATGTCTTCAGTCTTCACTACTTCAAACCCTATAGAAATGAAAACTTGTTTCTGCTTAGAGTCAAAAGTAGCCTTGATCTCTTGAGTCTTCCTAGCTTTTCTTTTGCTCTTTCTGATCAAGTTCTTTATCATTGACTTGGTCATCACAGTCTCTTCTTCTCTTCAGAAGGATAGTGGCCCTTCTTAGAATCCTCCTCTTCACTCTTCTCAAAGGAATTCTTCACTATCACTTCTTCATCCTCTTCACTTAAAGGGTCTATGAGAGGAAGCTCATCTTCACAAGTTCCACACCTGGGTGATCTTACAGACAAGATCGTGTGTCGAGGAGCTATCTCATTAGATCCCAATCCCTGCTTGTTTTGATAGCACACCTTGTTTTGCAAGGATGAGGATATTATGTTCTTGAAGGTCTCTTCTTCAAGAACACACTTTTCTGCCCTGGCTTTGCTGATCACAAACTCAGCCTGGCACTCAATCAGCTTAGTTATAAGATCCTTGATCTGAGTCTTAATTTGTATGCTCATGTTTTAGAATTGAAATGGTTTTCTCTAAGTCCTCTATCTTTAGTTTATAATCATTTTCAATCTTTCTAAAATCAGATTTTAGGATGTTTAAGGACTCAAGATCAAATCTCATTTCTATGTTGTAGGACCTGTATCTGTTGACTTTAGCAATGCATTTAGGGGTACAGAGATGTTCTAATACGTTGGATTCATCATGATCTACCATTAGTGCTTGGTTTGGAGAAGCATCTTCCACCTGAAAGCTCCAGTCAAAGCCTCCTTTTTCAATAGCAACTACAGCTTGCTGCTTTGGCTTCTTATTCTGGGTAGCCTTGTTAGTGTAGTTTGGTATAGATTGTGCTTGGCCACCATTTGTTATTGGTGCCTTACACTCCCTGGAAAAGTGGCCCATCAAATTACAGTTGTAACACTTGACTTTGCTTTTGTCCAGTCCAAACTTTCCACTAGTTGCATTGTTGGGGAACTTCCTTCCAATCCGCTTGTAAAACTTTTTGGCTCTGTGAGTAAGAAGAGCCATTTGCTGGACTATTTCCATGTACTCCAGATCATCTGGATAGATATAGTCCAGGTCTTCAAGGGTGAAAAGAAAGCTGCCACAACTTTCATCAAAAGACACAAAGGCTTGAGAAGAACTTGTCTCTTAGAATAGGCTTCCTTGAGTGTAGTTCTCCCTTGGTGTCTCAGGGAAGGTGATGAAAGAACCCTTATGTGAGTTGTCAGGGTAGCATATGAGATGATGTTGGGGTTCTATGATATCCCTTTCAACTACATGAAGGGCTGAATCCATTTGATTATTGGAATTTCCAAATGAACCTTCCATGTTCATCTCCATCTGGTAGCCATTGAGAATCCCATACAACTCTATCAGAGTGAGAGTTTTCAGGTTCTCAATTCTCTTGATAACCACATAGTAGCATGTCCATTTCCTAGGAAGTGAGGACATGAACTTCCTTACAATGTCTCTGTTTTCAAGAGCAACTCCTCCATCCACTAGGGTATCCACAATCTCAACATACCTGAAGTATTGTTGAGTCACGGTTTCCCCTGCTTTAAAGGTGAAATTTTCAAATTGTAGCTTCAAGAGATCCTTATTGTTCTCCTTGGCTTCAGAGGTAACCTCATACATCAATTTAAATGCATCCCCAGCTGCTTAGTTGTTTTGTATATCTTGAAACCTCTGTACATAGAGTTTGGAAGAGCTATCTGAAGGGCTGTCATGGCCTTCTGGTCAATCTCTACTCTCTTTCTATCTTCATCTGAGTAGTCAGCCATAGCCTTGGGGATCATACCACCACCAGTAGAAGAAGGGGTACTTGGTATGTAAGGGCCATTTTCAACAGACTCCCACATTCTTAAGTCTAGAGACCTGATGAAACCTTTCATTCTTTGGCACCAGGTGTCAAATCATCAAGAGTGATCAGTGAGGACTTTGTCATGGTTCTAGTTTCCATATCAGATTTGGAAATGGATGCCATTTGATAAGTTAAGTATTTTGTGTATATGAGGGATCTAAAGATGGTGAGATCTTATATCAAGAGCCTGGAATGCTCTGATACCAATTACAGGACCAGTGAAGGTGTGCACTTACAACACAACAACACAATGAGGAGAGTTGCTAAAAATACTTAACAAATCAAATAGTCAAACTAGATAACCTTTTTGTAAATGACACTAAGAACACAAGTAAATATGAGACAGAAACAAGATAGCAAGATACACAAGGAGATGGTTTTCAAGATTGTAGTCTATTGCCTTCTCAAGTTCTATTACAAGTGTTATAAAGCATATTCAGAAAGTTACAAGTACTTGAGATACATATACTACATCCTACAGTCGGCCATACTTTGAAGGCCAAATGGATACAATTGACTAGACACAAACAAAATTAATTGTAGAGTCAAAAGGTAGATTTTCTTTTGACTTGTGACGATGACATGCCATAGTTCACATCCTATTATATTACAAAAAGGACAAAGTACATGAAGTAAAAAGTTACAAACTCAAGACCTCAATGTACAGTTACTAAAAGCATGGACCTTTTCACCAACTTATGTAAGTTGGTGACTTTACAGAGCTGTAGCGGAAAGGGGTTCAGCTTTATGTAGAGTACATCAGATAAAGCATGTATACAAAAAGTCTTCGGAAGAAATATGTCTTCAAGTGTTGGCTTTGGAAGACTTTGTCTTTAAAGCTTCGGAAGACTTCATCTTTGGCTTCGGAAGATATTGCTCTTGGCTTCGGAAAATTTCACACTTAGAATATTTATGTTGTATATGTGAAACTTCCGAAGCATTCTTCTTCAATGCACTTGTGCATGCATGCATGAGACTTTGAATGTTTGAGTTGCAACAGCCTTAACATATAATCCTTACATAAATAAATAAATAAATAAAACTAACAAGTTATTCTTGAATACTTCTTACAAAAAGGATGGATTCTTAGATGGATCGAGAGAGTTTATAAAGAGTTTAGAGTGATAAAGGTGATTAGAGAGGATTTGAGTTAGTATTTATAGATAAAATTATGGTTGGACATTATAAAAATAGTTGGGGAGATGAATGAAGTAAATTCAATAAGTTTTAATTTTAACCCCTTAACTTATTTTATTATTATTTTGCACCATAACTAATAATTAAGAATGAGTATTTTAATATATGAATCATAAAAATAAAACTTATAAATAATTTTCTGAAAAAAATATATAAGTCCGATAAGTTGTTCGGTATTACGTTGAAATGCGCATTTGTAATTGTTTAAGCATTTGTAGATACATGTGTCCCTAGTTCTGAACTTAATGTAATATGTCTTTATTGTCTAACACATATGTAATTGAACGGGTACTTAATGAAATACAATGTGTGGTTGTGCTTATAATGTTGAATATTTCATTGCTTGGTATGTAATAACGCTCATTGAACTAATTATATAGGTTTGTGGTTGTTTGAATAGATCTAAGTCAAATAATGATTATGAAACATATTCAAACTTAATCATATGAAGTTCTCATGTGATTGGCCCATGCTAATGGACCATACGCATGAACAACTTCATGCTAATAAACCAGCCGTACGAATGAACAGGAGACTGGATCAGTCGCATGATTGTGACATGAGATTGGCTCAGTCGCACGACTGAACACTCAGTCATGCGAACGGATCAACCGCATGACTCAATCGCACGACTGAACCATGCAAATGGTCTAGTCGCACGATTAATAAACCCTAACCTATAAATACCACTTAAACCATGGAAAAACTAGACACTTTGAATTATTCGATACCTACACGTACCCTAGCCGTCCAGAGACCTCTAGCAACCTGTTCCAACTTCATACATCGCAGTAGATCGATTGCTAATCATTCTTAACGTTTAGATTCAATCCTCAATTGATTCTACGTGCGTTCTCACTGATTGGATCGCCAATCAAATAGGATTCCGCACTATTTGATCTGGTATACGCGTAAATCTATTAGTATTCGTCAAGTACACGATCCTAACAAGTGGTATCAGAGCTTTGGCTCTAGATTTACATGTGATTCAATCGTTTTGATATAAAAATTGTGTTTTTACACTCAAAAACGCAATCTTTTGTGTCAAATCGGGTTTTAGACATCTCCTGATCGTAAAGTTTAGTTTTTTCCGGCATACGGCAATTAGGGTTAGCAAGAAATTCGTGCTTTTGCGTCCAAACACCTTAAACCTACGAATTTTTGAAATCCAGTAGGTTCAGTCGCACGATTGACTCAATCGCACGACTGAGGTCATATGCATTCCCCATACGCACGATTGGACTCATTCGTACTCCCATTTGTACGACTGAGAAATCTATTCGCATTGCTCAACCGCATTAGTTCATTCGCCCGACTGAGTCATCCGGTTTAGTTCAGTCGCACGAGTGAACCATCCACATAGTTCAATCGCCTGAATAGCCCAATCGCACACCTTCATTCGCACTAATAAAACAGTTTGGTTTAAAGTTAAAGTTCATAGCAATGGAGGACCAATACTCAGTATTCATAGCAGGGAGAGACTCACGTATTCAGAACTTACTGCTATTGGAGAATGAAGTGGAGAATCATAATAAACCCCCAAGCTAATCACGTTAGATGAATACCCATAATGGAAGCAACGTTTCGAGATCTACTTAAATGGAGTAGATCCCAATCTGTGGGAATTTATAGAGACGGGGTACAACATGCCAGTGGAGCTGATGGTGTCAAACTTACACTGGGTGGCATGACTGATGGACAAAAGGTCAAATACAATGCTGAAAAGAAAGTTTATGCTTTGCTTACACAGTCAATTTCGAACGATATTTTCCATCAATTCTCAGAGTATACACAAGCAAAGAAACTATGGGATGCATTGGAGAAAATTTATGATGGAAACGCATCATTGAAGGACATAAAGGCTAAGGCTTTAAAGAAGGAGTTTGACAACTTCTCCTCGATGGGAAAAGAAAGCCTAGATGATGTAATCGATAGGTTCTACCACTTGATGAGTGAGATGCACACTCATGGAGTATGACGTCAATGGAGGACAAAGTGTCTAACTTTGCAGATGGGCTGCCAGAGAAATGGGTTTCATTTGTCTCAAATCTCAGACAGAATGGTATGCTAACGAAGTTAGATATCAATGACTTCATTCTGAAGCTGAGAGAGAAGAGCTGAGAGAGGAAGAGTTGAGGATGAAGTATAGAGCACAAAAGTCTTCCTATGATCAGAATCCAGCGCTGTACAGCGCGACTCCTCAAGCCAAAACATCTGGAGCACCTCTTCAGACAGCTTTTGTATCAAGCTCATCTGGTCCTTCTCAAGCATCTACTTCAGAGTCAGAAACGTCAGGATCGTCTGGTACCCAATACATTGTACCTGAAGCTAATGTAGCAAAACTGAAGACCGAGAATTTCAGTAATGTGACAGTGGAGGTAGCTAAAGAACACATGGATCTCTTAGCTGCAGTAGTCCACTCCTATGATGGACTAATTGCTGGTAAAATTGGGAACTGCCATCTGGCAGATGAGGACTATGAGCAGGTTGACGAGACAGAGCTGGAAAGGATGGATATAATGTGGGCCTTAGCGAGTGCTGTCCGGCGAGCTAAGAAGTTTGTCAAGAAAAACGGATAGAACTTGGTTGCAACTAAGGACACTACCTTTGGTTTCGATAAGACCAAGGTGACTTGTTTCAACTGCGGCGAGAAAGGGCACTTCAAACGGGAGTGTGTGAAGCCAAAGAAGCCTGGAAACGGGAATCCTTCACTTCCTTCAATCGTCAGGATAAACCCACTAGCAGACCTACTTCATCAAGCAAGGATCCTAAAGCCTTGACTGCTCATGATGATGAAGGACAGGACTGGAGCTTTTGGTTTATCTCACCGGGAGAATCCAATATCGTTAGTGTGGAGGATCTATATGATGATTCTGCTAGTGAAGGAGATATTGCAGTCGAACTCGCGATGTCAAACACAGAAGAGACTGCACCAGTGGTCAACTACCTGCCTGAAGAAGGGAAAACTACTACAATGTCAGAATCACCAGCACCAGAAATACCAGACTCTACACTGATGGCTGATTCATGAGAACCCTCTCAGGTAAGTACCACTACTCAACTTTTCAATAATCATGCTTGTTCTGATTGTAATAAATTTAGAGAAAGCATTGATTTAAAATTTGCTAGGTTATTAGATCATAATGATAACTTAGTAAAGGACTTGGAACTGTGCACTAAAGCTAACAGAGTTCTAAAACAAAATGAGCATAGTTACAAAAAAAGATAGACCTTTTGAACAAACAGCTTAGATAAACAGAAGTTGTAGCCTTTAATCAAGCTAATGACATTAGGTACTATCTTAACTTACTTTTTGTTTCTCAAATCTGTGATAAAGGGTTTAAGGTAGTTTTTGACAACAAGAAGTGCTATGTCCTGAAAAAGGACTATGTCATCACGGAGGACCAAGTCTTAATGTCTACCTCAAGATATAAGGACCTTTATGTCTTGGATCTATCAAAGGCCTACACAACGGATCATGAAGTTTAGTGCTTCTTGTCAAAAGCTACTGAGAAGGATTCCATCTCCTGGCATAGGAGAATGGGACACATTAATCCATGGAAGATAAATCACTTGATCCAGAATGATCTAGTGAGAGGAGTTAATATCAAAAACTTCCAACTTCTAGATTTCTATGTTGCATGCAAGAAGGGCAAACAGATGACGAAGTCTCATAAGGACAAGAAAGTTCATTCCATCGAACTACCTCTTGAACTTCTTCATATGTATCTGTTGGTCCAGTCAGTACAAGAAGCATCGCAGGCGATTTGTACTGCTATGTAGTTACTGATGACTACTCAAGATTCTCTTGGGTGATGTTTCTGAAATCCAAATCAGAAACATTTGAGTCATTCAAGGAATTAGTAACTACTCTGGAGTCTCTATACAATTTGAAGGTACGACAAGTGCGCTCAGATAATGGAACCGAGTTCAAGAATCAATGGATGGAGGCTTACTGCAAGGAAAAGGGAATTGTGCATCAGTTTACTTCTGCCTACACTCCTCAGATGAACAGTGTTGCTGAAAGGAAGAATCGCATCTTGATAAAGACAGCACGGACGATGCTAGCAAACTCAAAACTGCTTATCCAAATCTGAAATGAAGCATTTGCAAATGCGTGTTACACGCTAAATCGAGTTCTGGTAGTTAAACGCCATGGAAAGACGTGTTATGAGTTACTACAATGACGTAAACCTAATCTAGAGTATCTCGAGCCGTTTAGTGCTCCGTGCACCCTACTAAAGAAGACTCAGGAGGGAAAATTCAGCGAGAAGGCTGATGAAGGTATCTTTCTAGGATACAACATACCAAACAAGAGGGTTTACAACAACTCAACGGGTCAGGTAGAAGTGTGGTGTAATGTTGATGTTCAGAGATACACCACACCACCTATTGGAAAAGGACCCGCCTTCTTTTTCGACTATGATGGATTCTTCAAGTCCTTCAATATCCCACTCTCCACCTCTGATGATGAGTTGGCCACAAAGATGATGTATGATGTCTTGAACACACCTCCACTAGATTCAACATCATCCAGTTCATAATGTCAGTCATCTCACAACTCAGGGGGAGTCCTTGAAGATAGTGACTCTTCCTCTGATGAAGAAGCTGTGGAGACTGATCAGAACAACCAGGAAGAACAGGTTCCTACTACTACAAGTCCACAAGCATCTGACATTGATGCCTCTGAGTCTTCGGAACCTCAGACTCCTACTGCCTTAGATACTGAACCAAATGTTCATAATCTTGATTCTGAGGTAGTTGTTCCAACCCCTCCTGGATCATGCTTAAATTTCTATCATCCTTTGGATAATGTCATTAGGGATGTGAGATCAGGGGTTCAAACCAGAAATCAACTGTACTCAGCTGATTATGCCTCGATGATGGAAAAGGGATACCTTCACGACAGTGCATATCGTTGCTTTGTGTCTCAGTTTGAGCCAAAGTATGTTAGTGAAGCCCTGAATGGTGAGGCATGGGTGAGTGCCATGCAAGAAGAACTTCTTCAGTTCAAGAAGTTAGGAGTATGGACTCTGGTGGATAGACCTAAAGGTGCTAAGGTCATTGGCACCAAATGGGTCTTGAAATGCAAGAAAGATGATCAAGGCGTGATCATCAGAAACAAGGCTCGACTTGTTGTTCAAGGATTTCGACAAGTCGAGGGCATAGGTTACAATGAAGTTTTTGCACTCGTGGCAAGAATGGAAGCAATCCTTATCTTCCTTGCCTATGCATCATACATGAAGATTAAAGTTTATCAACTTGATGTGAAAAGTGCATTCCTTCATGGTGAAATTAGAGAGACAGTGTGCGTCAATCAACCCGAGGGATTTGAGGATCCATATCATCGGGACAGAGTTTACAAACTCGACAAGGCTTTATACGGGCTTCATCAAGCACCTAGAGCCTAGTATGAGAAACTCTTGACACACCTTGTGAAACACGGTTTTTGCAAAGGTGTCATTGATTATACACTGTTCATAAAAGAAAAGGATGGAGATTTACTGCTTGTCCAAATTTATGTAGATGATATAATCTTCGGTTCAAAGAACAAAGATCTATGTAAAGAGTTTGAAGCAGTAATGAAGGCTGAGTTTGAAATGAGTGCCATGGGAGAGATGGAATTTTTCTCGGGTTACAAGTGGATCAAACACAAAAAGGGATATTCCTACATCAAACCAAGTATGTAGAAGATATTCTCAGTCGGTTTGACATGGAGAATGCATCCGCAGCTGGGACTCCACTTGCTACAAACCATGATGTAGCACCCGACAAGAATGGTGATCTGGTCGATGCCACCATGTACCGAGGAATGATTGGATCTCGCATGTACCTCACTGCCTCAAGACCTGATATCATGTACGCGACATGTTTATGTTCAAAATATCAGGAAAAGCCAAAAGTCAACCATCTAATAGGGGTCAAAAGGATCTTTCGTTATCTGAAGGGTACTCCAACACTTGGGTTGTGGTATCCTCATGACGATGACTTCGAGCTAATAGCGTATAGTGACTCGAATTACGGTGGCTGCAAGATGAACTACAAGTTTACATCAGTGGGATGTCAATTCTTCGGGAGAAGATTAGTGACCTGGCAGTGTAAGAAGTAGACCTTGGTTGCGTTGTCAACCTGTGAAACCAAATACGTTGTTGCTGCAAGTTGCTGTTCCCAATCATATGGATTCAACAGCAAATGCGGGACTACGGTTTGAATTTCTCTTCTACTCCTATTTTTGTTGATAACTCTGCTGCAATTACAGTAACTAAAAATCTGGTCCAACATCCTAAGACCAAACACATCGGCATAAAATATCACTTTATATGTGATTGTTTTGAAAAGAACCTAATCGATGTGATTAAAATAAATACTAATTTTCAACGCGCTGACCTCTATACAAAGGCTTTTGATAAACCACGATTTCTATATTTGTTAGAGGTCAATGGCGTTAAAAAAAGTGATGTAATTCCTGGAGATGACCATGTGTAGTCCGATGCGTATAGTCAAATTTTCTTTTAATTTTTATTTTCTTTATTTATTGTTTAACTTTGAGTAGTTTAATTAAATTGGTATTATTTTGTCGCCTATTAAAATCCTTAAAAGCGTAAATCGGTTACGGTTTTAGAATTTAGGAGGAGAATAGGTTTAGTTAGTAACATTATGAAAAAAAACAAGGGAGGAGGAGAGGCAAGCTGATAGAAACTAGATTGTATCTGTGATACCGATTCAATGTCTTTGGAAAATGATAGTACACAGGAACAAACCACTTGGGATTTTAAAAGTTTAAATTGAATAAGATGCAAAGTTCAAAGTATAAGTCTATGTCGTCTGAGCAATATAAAAGGAAAAATGATAGTAAAACAAGCTACTACTAAGGTAACACAAAGAAAGTAGACCTAGAGGTTGCTAGACCACAGATGATATGTCGGTAGCTTCAACACAATAGATGATTAGACCTTGTTGGTGATCTCAAGAATAAACTAAGTTGTTCAACAAGCTGTGGGTTAACATCTTATCACTGGTTAACACAATCAACAAAATTCTAATAAGGGGTGACGAACAGAATAAACGCCACATATGTGAGCGTAAGACCAAAATATAAGCAAAAGCACATGAAAAAAATGCAAAAGCAATCAAACTAATAACTTATGTTGTTGGTGAGATCTGTGCAAAACGATTAAAATTGCTCAAACAAGAAGATAGGTTATGTGCCTCTCTGTTGTGCGGTGGCACTGACCTGAGGCTTGGCTTCTCTTTGAAAGTTCTAAGAATAGTCTCTTCTTGAAAACTACCCTGAGACCGCTCAAAAATCTCCTGAGGAATGTTGATTACCAGATAAGGGTGGAATCCACAAATTCTTGTTGAAATAATCAAATCTTAAACTGTCACCAATCTGTGTTAAAAGTCTGTGTGTGGATTTAAAAGGACAAGTATACTGACAATCATCGTGGCTACAACTCTTGAGAGTCCAAATCAATGTGGGGATCTAATAGTACTAGTATGATTTCCTAAACTTGCTAACAACTTTAGATGAAAAACAAGAATTAAGCATCAAAAGGTGTTGATAACATGTCCCAAATGATTTGACTTGCCTGTATGATTCCAAATTGAATTGGTCCATTTATGGTCAAAATGAATTTAAGCTGCCTTTTCTGGAACCTAATCCATTAGATTTCTATCTTAGGATTTACACCTCACACAAAATGTCAAAAACAAGTTTTAGTTTTGTATTTCAGTTTAAGTCTTTTCTTTTGTTTAAATATTGTCAATTTAGTTTTTTAGATATCGGACTATGCCATGGAATTCAATAGGGGATGTAATCACCTAAAAGGGTCACGTTTGAGGTGACCACACATGTTTTCAAATGAAAAATCAGTCACGTCTGAAGTGACAATTTGTTTAAAAGGATCACGTCTGAGGTGATCAAAAGTTTTTCAAGTTAAAATGATCATGTCTGAGATAATCAAATGCTCATAATGTTTATTCAAAAGTTAAAAAAAAGGGGATTAAGTGTGGAATGGTCATAAAGTCAAAATCATGAGTATGATCCAATCACACGACTGGACCATGAGTATGGACCAACCGTAAGAATGGACCATACTCATGCACTAGACAGCCAAATGGCACATGAGTATGAACCATTCACCCGAATGGCGTATCAGATTGAGCCAGTCGACCGAATGGAGCTGTGCGAATGAGTTAGTCGCCCGACTAAACCCCAGCCGGCAACTGAATGTGATCGACTGAGCCAATCGCACGACTGAGGTCCAATCGCCCGAATGAACAGAGCGAATGGGTCCAGTCGCCCGATTGAAATCAGATTCAATATAAATAAGGCCATAGTTGATTGCATTCAACTCATCACCCCCAATCGCCCTAAAATCGCACAGCCTACCGTTACTCTGCCAAAATTTCCTCTGACCCAATTGATTACATATTTTGATATTCTGACGTTCGTTGGTGCATATACAGGTAAAATGCGGTGTGACCATGCCAAAAACTCTGTCGATTAGACTCCAAAATCAAGAAATTGGCCCTAACTAGACCCGAGACTGTAAATGGACTAATAACCCAACTAAACCAAGTAAAATGTTGAAATAAAGGTTATTAGGTTATTAGTATAATGACTGTGAGTCTAAAGAACCATTACACGACGTATAATTTCAAGATTTGGTTCAAATTCAAATCTCAGTTGATCGAACAGTGGGACATGCGACTGGACACCAAGATGAACTCCAATCGCACGATTGAGCTGGTTGAATGGCTCAATCGGCCGAATGGATAATGCGAATGAGCTTAGTCGGCCGACTGAACTCAGTTGCTTGCTTAGTCACCCGATTGAATCTAGTCGCATGCTAGATCAACCGACTGAACACAATCGCATGGTTCAATCGCATGATTAAACCAGACTGAATTCAACCAAGTTAATTAGAACCGATTTGCGTTGTGTGGTTATCTAATGTCTATGTGCCTTGTGTTACAGATTGATGGCTGACAGGTGGTCCATCACCCCAAGCACAACATATGTGCTCACTTAGATGTCACTACCCGGAACGGTGCCGAGTTTGCGGGGATTATCGCATTCCTTAAGCGATCCAGGATCTACAAGGTTATATCCACACCATGCACTCCAAACAGGTCTATTCAGCAAGCCTTCTGGGGGGCATCGGTTGACCGCTCTCACGAGCCATACAGCATCTGGAGTTCTATTTTTGGGATGGATATTGAGGTCACTACTGAGGCTATTCGGTGCGTACTTGGGTTGGGTGATGATGCAGACCACCCTACCAGACTTCACCCGCTGACTGTGAGAGGGTGCTTCTTAAGGATAAAGTATGCTGGGGATATTAATGCAGGTGTGCTCAATAAAAGTAACCTGTGTCCCCAGTACAAATACTTGGCACATGTCATCCTCAAGTGCTTGGCTTCGTGAAGGGGTTGATGATTTTTCATACCAGATTCAAAATGCCTACGTGGCACTAGTACTGAACCACCCTTTCATCTTCTCGAGCATGATATTCTCTTACTTGATAGAGAATCTGGAGGCTAAGGGCAAAGAGGGGTTCTGCATGTACCGTAGGTTTCTTCAGATGATTTTTGATGAGAAGCTGCCCACACTACCCAAGGAGAGCCACGACGTTGTGATGTTGGAGATCATGGATGATACGACACTGGGTCGTATGAAGGTCTACCGGAGAAAGCAGGTCAAACCTCGGTGAAGGGACTCTTCGGCCACCTAAGCTCCCTGAAGATGACTCCGACGACGATGACAGCGGTGATGATGGAGATGCAACGCCCACTCAATTGAGGGCCCCCACTGCTGATATAGCATCTCCAGCATCCACCTAAAGTGGGATGGAGGCAGCAGGTTCCATCAGGACTTCCAACCTGATGAGGAGGAGGAGTCGGATGAAGAACCGTTGACTCGAACGGTGGGCAGCAAGGTGGTTGCCACCGAGCGAGGGATTAGGGCGGCTGGTGAACGCCCAGGAGGGTCTGGGGAGACTATGACTGATCCAACCTACACCCTCGATCAGCCCAGCGTCCCAGAGGGAGCATCCACCTCGAAGGGTTCGAGGAAGAAACGGATGGCTCAGCCTTACGGGATGAAGAAGAAGAGGAAGAGGATGACATTTATCACCACCACCACTACTACCTCCACTTCCACCACTCCACCTACTACCACCACTACCACCACTCCACCTACCACCACTATCATATCTACCACCTCACACACCACTACCACACCCACTCCACCATCTACCCACATACAATCCACCTCCACTACAACTCATCCACCACCACCTTCATCTATACCACCCCTAATCTTCACCACTGCCATCACCACCACCACTAGCCACCAAGCAGGACCGTCATCTTACCCATCCTTTCCATCTAGATCCTCTCTACCTCCCAGTGGGGTAGAGGAACAGCTCTCGGCATTGAACCGTATGGTGCTGAAGCTATTGGTAGCCGATGATGAGAAGACTGCCCAAATTCATCAGCTAGTAGAGCTTACTGCTGCATAATCTCAGCAGATATCTCAGCCGGCTCAGCTGATTGAGCAGCAGGCACAGCAGATGGTTGCTCAGAGCTAAGAGATATCCCAACTCCAGGAGCAACATGTCCATTCAGCAAAACGGATAGAGGAGTTGGAGGCGACCAACAAGACCATCATGTTGAGGCTCAAAGGATCAAAGGATGAGCCATTAAAGATCAGAGAAGGAGATAGAGATGATGATGACAGTGATGATGATGATGATGATAATGATGATGATGATGATGATGATGATGATGGTGATGATCAAGGGATGATACTGATGTAGGTGATGATGTTGATGATGATAAGGATGATACATCTGCTGCGGGTGCCACATCAGCTCAAGGTCAAGAGAGGCGCACAAAGAAAAATCAAGACCAAGAAGCCCCATCATCTTCTGTTGATCCTAGTGACACACCAGCTATTCAAGACAAGAGTAATACATAGTTGTTTATGTTATTTAAATCATGTGTATTTGAATCTTGTATCAAATCAATGTAATTAATGTTTATATTTATTATTGATGTTTATTGCTTTGATTGTTGACTAATGGTTGATGTGTTACATGTTTAAATCAAGCAGATCCAAATTATCAAAGAGATGAATATGATGTTGCTCCCCTTCAACAGATTAAGACTCAGCTCACGATGATTCTTGATCTGCAAGGAATAGTCAGGAGATCGGTGAATTACACTCCTGAAGAAGGAGAGATAATTCATGATCTCACCAACGAGCAACTTGCTGAAAGGTTCTGACTCAATCCTGATGAGATCGTGAAAGATGCTCCAACAGTCCATGTGGAAAGTGATGACGAGCTCAACGACATTAATGAGATCGAGATTGAAGATGTCACGGACCAATATTATCCAGAGTACACTGACATTGAGGGTAATGTTGTTCCTAATCTAGGCGACAATCTTGTCAGTGAAACTTTGAGACTCTGGATAAAATGGAACAAGAGTCTGACAAGAAAGAAGATAAGGCCCAAGCCTCGAAAGCTGAAGTCAATATCAGAAAGGCTTAGTGGGCTGCATGCTTTGAATAAATAAGAGCCCAACGAAGTGCTTCAACGTCAACTGTCTACACCAAGCTGTACAAAGTGAAGAAACATCACAAGGTGTCGGGCAAAATCATAGCATGGGCACATTTTGAAGATCTCAACATTTATGCAGTTAAAGGTGAGAAAGGGATTGAGTACTTCAGGTTCCCACATGACCTAAAGACTCTTCCTGGATTTGAGCTTAACCAGTTAGTAAAGTTGAAATTACTATACGCTGACCCACATAAAATGTCAGGCTGGTTTGAAGCAGCTCTAAAAAGAGAGTACCACACCAGATGGGTCAACTTCAAACCACAACAACCAATGAGGTATATCAGACGGTCTGAGGTTGATGCCATAACTGGAAAACCGAAAATAGTGTTGAAGTGGAGTCCTCCGCGCACAATGTCTAAGATTCCTCTACAGGAAATGCCACAGGACTTCACTCCATACTTCAAATAGTGGTACTATGATTGGAGAACATGAGAGGCAGTCATAGTATTGAACAAGAATGGTAAAATGGAAACCATCAGGGTATTTGACCCAATGTGGCTTACAAACTTATCTGCTGATGATGTCTATACATTATACAAATGGCCACTATTCTATGACTCACAAGATATTATACAAGCTCTACAATTTCAAAACGTGATACAACTCTCTTTTGCTTTTGAGGTACACGTAGGAGTCACAAGAGAAGAGATGTACAAGAAGTTTGAAGAGCTTATGAAGGATGTAAGACAATAGATGAAACTAGGTTCAAGGGGGAGTTTGTAGATACATGTGTCCCTAGTTTCTGAACTTAATGTAATATGTCTTTATTGTCTTAACATATGTAATTGAACGGGTACTTGACGAAATACAATGTGTGGTTGCGCTTATAATGTTGAATATTTCATTGCTTGGTATGTAATAACGCTTATTGAACTAATTATATAGGTTTGTGGTTGTTTGAATAGATCTAAGTCAAATAATGATCATGAAACATATTCAAACTTAATCATATGAAGTTCTCATGCGATTGGCCCATGCTAATGGACCATACGCATGAACAACTTCATGCTAATGAACCAGTCGTACGAATGAACCAGGAGACTGGATCAGTCGCATGATTGTGACATGAGATTGGCTCAGTCACACGACTGAACACTCAGTCGTGCGAATGGATCAACCGTATGACTCAATCGCACGACTGAACCATGCAAATGGTCCAATCGCACGATTAAGAAACCCTAACCTATAAATAGCACTTAAATCGTGGAAAAACTAGACACTTTGAATTTTTCAATACCTACACGTACCCTAGTCGTCCAGAGACCTCCAGCAACCTGTTCCAACTTCATAGATCACAGTAGATCGATTGCTAATCGTTCTTAACGTTTAGATTCAATCCTTAATTGATTCTACATGCGTTCTCACCGATTGAATCGCCAATCAAATAGGATTCCGCACTATTTGATTCGGTATACGCGTAAATTTGTTAGTATTCGTCAAGTACACGATCCTAACAGTGTTGTACAAACATATAATCAACAAGAATTATATAAAAGATATTTTCACTATGATCAAGTCTTGAG
This sequence comes from Flaveria trinervia, assembly GCA_025506515.1. Taxonomy (NCBI): domain Eukaryota; kingdom Viridiplantae; phylum Streptophyta; class Magnoliopsida; order Asterales; family Asteraceae; genus Flaveria; species Flaveria trinervia. The sequence continues at coordinate 48,356 of JACCIX010001026.1, forward strand.
ATTATAAGGATTGAACATGAGTAATATTACATTAAAACAATAAATGTAAAAATGTGGAACGTTACAATAATATAGCATGCATATAATTTGTTTAAATCACATGAAATAAAAAGCAAATCAAGTGTTATATAATATTATAATCAATAATAATATATGGTTTAGTAAGGTGACTATTAAAAGATAACTTTTAGTTTTACAAGACATGTCATGTTTATTTACATGTAGAAAGAATGTAAATCTTGGATTAAGTTAATGACATAAATTATAATTTAATAATGACATAAATTCATGAGCTCATAACATTATAATCAATTCATGATTTGCATTTATTCTATATTATCTTACTTTCAAAATATTCACAATCAACCAACGAGTTCAACATACAAAAACAAACAAATTCAATATCCTCATACGACTTTAAATCATTATTTGGTTAAACATACATAGCATGATAGTTTATTCAATCAGAGACTGAAAAATCAAGTTACCATAATTTTAGTATATTTAGAAAGTGAACCAACATCATAATAATATCGGTACTTTTCAAAAATATTATTGAAAAAACAACTATAACAATTATAATGTAAGTAAGCTACCATGCAGTATATGATATTGAATTATTGTGCATATGAAACATCATAATTATTAGTTTATAATAAATTAATACTAAAACTATAATACATTTTTTTATTAGTTACTTTTCATAACAAATAATTTAGTAAGCAAATTTACTAGATATATAATACTTTTAATATTATGGTATGTAAAATATACTTAATATCCAAAATTCGTTTCAAGAAACAAACATCAATTTATTGTTGATAAATAATGATTTATATCATAGTTTGAGATAATATGGAGAAACATATATATATTTTTTCTTTACGTGGGTTGAAAATCCTTATTAGTCAATTTATTTTATTTAATAGTGAAGATGACAAATTTAACACATGTGTATCTTTCTTTATTCAGTAATGTGTTATTAATAATATACTAAAATATAATAGTTGATAATTAAAATTATAATAGAAGAATAAGAAAGAAACAACCAATGGTCGGGAAAGCATCTATCAAAGGATTATGGGCATCGGTAACGGAAATAGCCAATTGGCCTCCCTATCTCAATCCTCTCCCCTTCCCCTACTACACGTCTCCTTCTTGCTATCACTTTCAGGTTTTGTACTTTTGTCCTCTCGTTCCTTCCTTCCCCATCCCACCAAATTTGAAAACATAGATAAATCTTTTTTTATAAACACGCCCTATACTTTTAAAGGATCTAAGCCTTATGTAATGCCCCAAACCCTAGAACACTCACAGTTGATCATTCCCAGCATAAAAATTTTATAAACATGACATTCTCAATGGAAATCATAATTTGTCATTTAAAATAAGACTTTTCTCAAAAAAATCATGTCATCTCATTCAAACATCAGAAGCTTAGTAATATAAACATCATTTCCAGATTTGTAGATGTTATGCTTAGACTATCCCAGGAGTTTCCAAATCCATACATGCATCTCTTTCAGCATCAATAACTATCTGCCAATTATTATGCATACAAAATTGAATTCTATTTTTATAATAAAATACTTTTCTTTCATTATAATCATTGCCCTTTTATATGTGAGCACATATCAATACATACATATCAATATGTTTTTTTCATTATCTTCCATTATCATTCATTCATTAGTTATATTTCATTATAACAATCAGTTTTATATGCTTCACCCCCATCCTAAGTTATGAGTCTGATCACAATCTCAAGGACAAACGACAAATATCCATTTCATTCATAATCGATCACAAGGATCCGACCCCTATGAGTATCCTTCTTGGCTATTAAAGCCACCCACAATTGAGCTAGCAACCTATTGGTTATGAACCTTTATTCATACATGGTCAATCTCAAGGACTAGGCCACTATGTGCATCTTTCTGGGCTAGCTAAGCCGCACATCAGTTGAGCTAACAACCCACATAGGATTACGAGCCTCCATACATTTTGCTTGCAAGACTTTTATTCATTCATTACGTTTCATTTTTCATTTTCGTTATCTTTCACTTTTATTACATAATACTTTACTTATAATAGTACACAGCATACCAAGTAAGGATTTATCATAAGACTTAACAATTAGAAAACGTTTGAAACATGACAAACATAACACATATCGCTTACAAAGTCACACGAGAACTAAGCCACATGCGAAAACTTAACCTCGCGCAAGAACATTACCAAGGTCAAACCCTTGCACGCCAAGTTACCCTTATGCGAGAACTTGCATGCCGCATGAGAGCATACTCGATTGAAACCCTCGCAGCCCAAGTTACTTAACTCATGCAAGAACTTAAAGATACCAGTCTAACATCTACTTAGTCGCGGATAAAAACTACCATAACAAAACCATTTCCATAATCAACATCATCATAAGCATTAATAAGCACGGTAGTATGCATAACAACACTGAAATAGATAAAAACTTGCATAAAAAAGGGTTAGAACTCACCTTTGGAGATTACAACTTACAACAAACTTTCCCGAAAGTGTTTCGAACGGAAAACTACACATTTATGATTATAATCAGCAATAATCATTCCTTGATACCAGAACAAATCAAGTGCATGAGTTACATACCTTCAATACCTCAAATTCTTTCTTTCTCGCTCTAACTTCTCACCTTTCTCTCTCTATCAACAGGAGTTTTCACACCAAGGTAAGAGCAACTGAATGCCTACACCCATTTGTACAATCCCCTTACATATCACATGAGTTCTCGTGCAAGAACAATTTCTTCACGCAAGAACAATTTCTTCGCGCGAGAACCTTTTCTTCACGCGAGAACTTCATCTTCTTCTTGAAAATTTCAAGTTTTTACGCCTTAGCTTTATAGTATTACATGTACGATAGTCATACTACAATCAAGGGCGGAGGTATGAAGGGGCCGGGGGGGCCACCGCCCCCCTTTTTTTCGTTAGTAGTTTTAAATTTTTCGACGCATAGTGCATTTTTTTTATGTGTTGTGCTTGCCCCCCTTAAAACAGTTACATATATTATATTTGCTCCCCCTAAAATAATTATACATATGTTAAAAAATAACAAGGATTAAAAATATACATCTATAGAAGTTTTAAAAATATTAAAAAAACTTCATTTACTAATTTAGTTGGCTAACCTATTTAATTTTTTATAAAACAAATAAATGGGCTTATGAAGTTAATTTAGCTGGGCTAACCCAGCCCATTAGTTAGTTAGTTAGTTTGTTGATTGGATTTGTAACCCACTAACCCTTCGTCCTTCTCTAGTTCTCCCCTTCAACCATCAGGCATCAACAATCGACATTCTCTAGTTCTCCCCTTCAGCCGATGTGATTCTAATTTCTGTGAACCCGCACCGCCGCACTAGACTCTATAGTGCTACTGATTTTTGCTGCCGCCCAAAGCTACTGCCGATTTCGAGTTATGTGGCCTGATGGCCTGTTGTGTTTCTGTTGTCTTGGTTGGCTGGCCGCTGCCAGCCTGTTGTGTTTCTGTGCTGCTGCTGAGGTTGGTTTTCTTATTATTCAAGATTTAATTGTTAAGTACTTGAGTTTTTGTTAGAAATTACAATTGATTGAATGTAATTAGTATCTATGGTTCATTTATGATTTAAGAATGATTAAAGTTTGATTTTAGGGATTTGGATAATTGGATGTATGACTAATTTGTTGATGTTATATTGTATTTAGATTGAAAAATTATGGGAAATGGGAAAACTATTGATTCGTTTCTCAAAATAAAGGTTGTTGGTGAAGAAATTGATTCAAATAGTAAGAAACGTCAAAAAGCTTCATCAAGTGAGTCGAAAAAAACGTGAAAATCAACAAGAGCATCACGCTTGTAAAGTTCCTTTATCAAATGTTAATGAAGTAGATGTTAATAATCTAGAAAGAGATCCGGCTAACGAAGAAAAATGGGGAATTATTCCCTTAGTTCTAGAGAAGAAGTAAGACGAGCTTATTTGAAGTTGGGAACTTTTCAAGTTCATCTTAAAGAATATCCTAAAGATCAGAAGAATCGTATGTCTCACCCCGACCGACGGTGGAATTATCGAGGCGGACGAATGTGAAAGGATTGTTCATAGCTCATGGAATTTAATAAGTCAAAATAATATTAAATGTCATTTTTCATTGAATAAAACTAGACAATTAAGTCATTACATTACAACCAAGATTTGAACAACATAAGATATGTTGGACCAAAAGAACCAATGAGCCTGATCAGAAAAACCTCTGAGTCCCACAAACATTACAACTGCTGAAGAAGATCACAACAGCAGAAGACATCAGCCGATTACAAGGTCTGAAGACAAAGTCTGAAGACAAGATCTGAATATTTCTACTGAAGACAAAATTTGAAAGTAAAGAACTGAAGACAAAGTCTGAAAGTAAAGAACTGAAGACAAAGTTTGAAAGTAAAGTACTAAAGACAAAGTCTGAAGCTATCAGCTGAAGACAACGTCTGAAATAGAAGTTTGAAGAACAAAGATTGAAGACAAAGACTGAAGACCAGAGTGATCAGTATTTGTCACAACAGCTGAAGTCATTAACTTCAGTAGTTGTGATGGTTTTCCTTTTCAGTACTTGTAATTTTATCTTTCAATAGTTTATAGTTTCAGTAGTTTTATGTTTTTGTACTTAGCATTCTCTGAGATGTGATCAGCTGTTGAGAACATTCTCAGTAGTTTGCATAGTTTTAGTTGTTTGTATAAATCTGTTAGATGTCACTATCAAGTGACATCAGCAGACATCATATTTCTTATATAAGAAATGTTGACCTAGTTGTAACGTGTGACATTCAGCCACCACGAAAGCATTTGAATGAAATATTCCTTTTGCAGAATTCTCTCTCTCTATAACCATGTGCTTTTCTATTGAATATCAATTGAGTTCTTGCTAAATTGTCTAATTCATTGTTCGAATTCTGCTGCAATCTACTCTAATTGATCAAACTTAGATCACGGATCCTAACAAATGGTATCAGAGCAAGTTAATCATTGATCGATCTAACAATTGATCATTGAAACTGCTATTTCGATATCTAAGTTTGATCGAATTAGCATATTTGCAAGAATTGGTTATAGAGATTGAATTTATGCTGCTTTCGGTTATTTGCTTTGAGATTCCTCTTGGTTCGTATTGAGTTTGTTGTGTTTTGCGCTAAATTGGTTAAAACTTAATTGAATTTGATTGAATCTAAGAATGACTACTCCTTCTAATGACCCTCACAATACTGGCTCCTCAACCAAGCCTCCGATGCTGGTTAGGACTGAGTATAACATATGGTAACGAAGAATGCTCCATCACCTGTCTGTTAATAGCTTAGGTTGTTGGACATCTGTGGTACATGGTCCACACAAGCCTATGGTGAACAATCCGGAAACCAACCTAATGGTCCGAAGAAGAAGGAACAATACTCAGATGAGGATCGAAAACTGTTTGAGATTGATGCTAAAGCCCATGGAATTCTGGCCATGGCACTGCCGAATGAAATCTATTCTGGGCTTATGCATCATGAAACTGCTCATGACCTCTGGAATGCATTGAAAGAACAATTTGGTGGAACAGATGAGGTTTTAGCAAACAACAGAGAAATCCTTGCCCAACAATATGAGACATTCTCTCATAGGAAGGGTGAGATACTAACTTAACAGTTTGAGCATTTTTCCTGTTTGATCTCTGAGCTGAAAATGGTCAAACATGAATACACTAATAGCCAGATGAACAACAGATTCCTCAGATCACTGCCTGAGAGATGGGACACATATACCATTGTCCTACACTCCAGTGCAAATCTGGATAGCCTATCTCTCACCCAACTCCATGGGAAATTGCTTACATTTGAAAGAGAGATAGAGCAGAAAAAGAAACTGGCATCATTAGGAAAGCTCACTGATGACTTTGTACCAGGGAATACTGCCTTGGTTGGTCATGAGTCAAAATATGTTGCATCAAAAAGCCATTATGATGAGCATATTGATTTCTCTTCAAACGGTTCTGATCATGTATTTGTTACTGTTGATAGTCAGTCAGGCTATAACAGTGACAATTTGTGCTTCATTATGGATGATTTGAAAGGTATTGCTGATGATGACCTAGAAGAGATGGATATTCTAAGCCAAATGACCTTGATTAATATCAGATCTCAAAAGTTCTACAAGAGAACTGGCAGGAAATTTCCAGGACTCTCTGGCAAAACCAAAGTTGGTTTTGACAAGAGTAAGTTGAGGTGTCACAAATGCCACAGGCTTGGGCACTTTGCAAGAAAGTGTAGATCAACTAGATCTAACTCCTCTGCACCCTTTGTGACTTTTCCAAGCAATAGTTCACAAAACAGAGGGCAACATCCTGCTAGTTCTGGTCATCACTCACAACCTATATCTCCTGCATATTTTGTCCCTCAGGGTCTAATGCCATATCCATATCCTGCTATTACATGCCACAGCCAAATCAAGTTCAAGTTCCTATTGCACAACAACCTCAAGCCTTACCTGAGCCTCAACCATCTCAATCATCTCAATCACAACCTCATCACAGCTTCTTCATCCCTGGTGCTGTTGACTGGAGCAGTCTACCAGATGATCTTTTTGGTAATGAGCAATTATTTGCTAGTGATGGTCAACATGGTGGTGAACATCCTTTTGGGAATCTTGCTCTCATGGCCTTGGAGTCTACTGAGGGTTCATGCTCCAATGCATCTTCATCACAGGTAACCCAGGTATCCTCTGAGGCTAAGGCCAAGCTATGTTCTGAATCTTGCATAGCTGCATTTATCTCTATTAGAGAGGCAAATGTAGCTTTAATAAATCAAAATCTTGAGCTTGAGCAAACCTTTCCAAAAGAAAAGCTGAGTATGAGTCTGTCCTTAAAGATAAAGATGATGAGATTTATAAGCTTAAATGCCAATTAAATGATGAAAAGGCTAAGCTAGAGGTCATTCTTGAGAACCATAGAGATCTCAAAGAAACACTTGCAGCTACCCAAGTTGAGTTGTGTCCGCTGGGTATCATCCTGCAAGGGATTTGAAATGCTTCTCAGCAAGCAAACTGCTTCGAATGTGAAGTTTGGAATAGGTTACAATCACATTGCACCACCTACAGATTTTACTCCAAAATCAATAGTAAAACCTGAAGGTGAAAGTAATTTCCAAACCACATCATCATGTGTATTATCCTCAAGAGATTACCCAAAATCAGAAGATGAAATTAGTGTTGATACCTCAGCAAATCAATTGCCTGATGGGTTAACTACTGATAAGCACATGAAGCTGAGTACTTCAGATGTTGTCCCTCATAGTACCTCAGGTATTGAAGGGCAAGTAACAACATATGAAAAGCATTTCAAATCAACTGGAATAAAAGGTTTAACAACTGCTGATGAATCTATCATACGGTCTTTCAGACGGATAGAGAACAGCTGAAGAACAAGTTTCAGTTGTTACAGATCCTTTTGTACTTAACACAAGTACTGAAAGAAGGAAAGTACTGAAGATCACACCTTCAGTAGTTTCCACTTCAGTAGTTGATCAATCCAAGATGAAGAATAAGCCATGTGAAATATGTGGTAAATTCAATCATCTTTCTGATGAATGTTGGTACAAAAAGGGTTCCAAACTCAACAGAGATAAGCTCATTAAAATTCACATGGATGAAATAAAAAATGAGTTTGAGACCAAGTTTGTACCACAGTCATCCCAATGTGATAAACCCAAGGCTTCACCCAAATCCAAAAAGAAGGATAGGGTTTATCATAAAACAGCTGATAGTGTTCTCATGATAAAAATCAGACTAAGTCTGTGAATTTCAAGGAGGAAATGGTGGGTCACAGGAACTCATCAAAAACAAGTATTGATGTGTCACAAGAGCTGAAAGCTTTAGCTACAAATCAGACACAACTTGTTATGATGGTTCAGCATTTGTTGGGGAGAGTTAACCAACTAGATGCACCTATGATTAAACCACTGAAAAGGTATTCCAAGCCCAAATCCAAGGAATCCATTTCAGCACCATCTCCACCTTCATCAACTGTTAATCATGAGAAACAAGTTATGGTTAAATCTGTTGATGAAAACAGACCCAAAACCAAAAAGGTTTGGGTCTCAAAACCTAACTAGTTCCTTGTGATGAATGCAGGGTTCTTCAGCATGCCAAGGAAGCATCTGGTATGTAGAAGTGGAGGATCTATGCATATGACAGGGAGCAGTTCTCTTCTTAATGACTACTCTCAAGGAAAGAGGGATTTGTTTCATTTGGAAATGATGCTAAGGGTTACATCATCGGGAAAGGATATGTGTCTAATGGAGAAATCAGATTTGATGATGTTAACCATGTGGAGAATCTCAAGTATAATCTACTGAGTGTTAGTCAGATGTGTGATAAAGGGCATGTTGCACTTTTCACAAGCCAGAACTACAGGATTCTGTCTTCCCAAGTTCTGAGGCTGATTGACAAGGTATTAGATGAACATACTCTCCTGAAGGCCAACAGGATTGGAAGAGTATATGCCTGGATTTGTCAAAGAAGATTGATTTGAAGGGTCATCCTTGCTTGTTCTCCAAAGCCTCTCCTCAGGAATCTAAACTGTGGCACAGAAGGCTGGGTCATGTAAATCTCAAAACATGAATCAGCTGATCCACAATAGTTTAGTGAGAGTCTCCTCAATAAAGGAGTTCCACTGTGATAAAACCTGTACTGCTTGTTTGAAAGGAAAACAGCACAAAGTCTCATTCCCTCCTATTGAAAACCTAAGTCCACTGCATGCTTGCAGTTACTGCACATGGATCTATTTGGTCCTGTGAGAGTGATGAGCATGGCAAAGAAGAAATACTGTCTGGTAATTGTGGATGATTACTCCAGATTGTATGGACTTTCTTCTTGCATTCAAAGGATGAGGTTGCTCAGACGATTATAAACTTGTGTTGTATGTTGAGAAGCAGTATTCCCTATCAGTCAAGTGTATAAGGAGCGATAATGGAACAGAATTCGGAAACCATACACTGATGATTTTTATCTCTCAAAGGGAATCAAGAGGCAGTTTTATCCCAAGGACTCCAGAACAAAATGGAGTAGTGGAGAGGAAGGACCCTAATTGAAGCTGCAAGGTCCATGCTGGCTGACTCTGTGTCAACCACAGGTTTTGAGGATAATAAACATCATGATTGGGTGTATAAACTTGATAAGGTTCTTTATGGGTTGAAGCAAGCTCCTAGAGCTTAGTATGAAACACTTTCAAATTTTCTTCTTCAAAATAATTTCACTAGAGGCTCCATAGATAAAACTTTTGTTGTTAAGAAAGTGGATCAGCATAAGCTACTTGTTCAAATTTATGTTGATGATATAATTTTTGCATCCTCTGATCCCCAGTTGTGTGATGATTTTACAAGTTTAATGAAACAAAAGTTTGAAATGAGTGCAATGGGAGAATTACAGTTCTTTCTAGGCTTGCAAATCAAACAAAAGGCTGATGAAACCTTCATTCATCAGTCCAAATATACAAAAAAATCTTTTGAATAAGTTTGATTTACAAAACTGTAAGCCTTGTTCTACTCCCATGTGCAACACCACACAACTGGATGTAGATCAGAAAGGTAAAGTTGTTGATGAAACACTTTACAGATGTATGATTGGGTCCTTGATGTACTTAACAACTTCTAGACCAGATATTATGTTTGCAACTTGTGTTTATGCTAGATTTCAGGCTGATCCTAAAGAGTCTCATTTGATTGCAGTCAAAAGGATCTTTAGATATCTGCAAGGTACACAATCTCTAGGTCTTTGGTATTCCACTGGACACTCTTGCAAATTAGTTGCTTTTTCTGATAGTGACTATGCATGGTGTAAGTTAACCAGAAAGTCAACTTCTGGTGGATGTCAATTCCTAGGCAACTGTTTGATTTCTTGGCAGAGTAAGAAACAAACATCTGTTGCTACATCCACTACTGAAGCAGAGTACATTGCTGTTGCAAGTTATACATCTCAGGTACTCTAGCTTCAGAACCAATTATTGGATTATGGCATTACAGAGATAAGACTCCATTATTAATGGATAGTGCTTCAGCTCTGTGTATTGTCAAGAATCCAGTCCAGCATTCTAGGACCAAACATATAGAGATCAGACACCATTTTATTAGGGATTGTTTTGAAAAAGGTCTGATTGATCCAAAGTTTGTGCCAAGTGCTGATGAGCTTGCAGATATATTACTAAGCCTTTGGATAGTTCAAATTTCCAAAACCTTGTGTTAAGGCTTGGTATGCTGCAGCTAGAATAAGTGACAACTACTGATGATCTCAGTAAACAAGTACTGATGACCATTAGTAAATATGTCACAAATATGTACTGATTCTGTTAAAAGAAACTGATGCATTTACAAACTACTGATGTAGTTATAACTACTGATGTCAGTAAAAACAAATAAGTACTGATGTCCTATGAAACAACTGAAAACAGCTAAAAAGTCTGTTGAGTAAGTGTTGAGGACAGTTTGAAACAGCTGAAAAGCTAAGAATTGACGAAAACTACTGATGAGAATTTTCTCTTCAGTCATTTCCACAAACTGTTGTTTCACCTTAAACAACTGATGACAAAACCATGTCTTTAGTAGTTTCACAACTACTGATGACTAACACCAAGTTCTCAGTTGTTTCCTACACCTGAAGACAAAACCAAGGTTTTCAGTAGTTTCATAACTACTGATGACTAAAACCAAGTCTTCAGTTGTTTTCAAATGTCTGATAGTTAAAACCAAGTCTTCAGTTGTTTTCATCAACTGCTGACAACACCAACACTTTCAGTCGTTTTCTTTTCAGCCTTTTCTTAACCTATAAATACCTGCACTTATAGCCGAACGTTTCATTAGCCGTTTTCTATCCTTTTCTCTCTCAACAATGGCGACCATGAAACTCAAACCTAGACACACTGTGTTGCCTACCTCTCGAAATCGGCCTTCTGGAACAAATTTGATAATGCCATCGATCTTATGGTGGATTCCCAATACAGAACCGCTTTCTTTTGAATCCTACATATACCCCAATTCCTTAAACCATTCTAGACCAACGTCTCTGTCACAACTGGTGAAAATGATAGCCAAATCACTCTCCAGTCGTTGGTTAACCAAAAATAGGTGGTAATCACCCCTGACATCATTCGTAAAACCATAAATTTGCATGATGCCACCTGTATTATAGAATACCCGAAAGGCACCATTGATATGTCTTTCATCAACAACGGGTATGAAGGAGACTTAAGTGCTACAACCATTCTCAAAAAGCACTTCCATGATGCTGAAAGACTTATCTTCCACATGGTGAATGTCTGCCTTGCTCCAAAGACATCTTCATAGGATCAGATGTCCTCAAGATGGCAACAGGTATTGTACTCTATCTTTGACCGACAAACTCTAAATTTTTTGAGATAGTGTTTATGGAACTTAAGGATCTGGCTCAGAAACCTGTGACAAACAGATGGCTATTATATCCCAGGTTTCTGATGGCCATAATTTTAAATCAGTTAAAATCTGAAGGCCTTGTTGGTCTTGGAGTCCCTGCTCCAGCTGTCTTAGCTGAGGTATACTCCAGACATAACTCTGACCCTACTCTCAAAGGGGCTGCCCGGCTGCTCAAACCCAAGCAGAGGGAAACCACAACCTCCACCTCTAGATCCAAAGTCCCCACCAAAATCAAACCCCAAAAGCCCAAAAAGGCTACTCAGGGAGATGAGTCCCCTGCGGATGCCCCTGTACCACCAATACAGGAAACACATATGGTTCTAACCCCCCAGTCATGTCAGAGACTCAACCAGCTGAAACCGCACAGGTATCCTCTCCACAGGATCCTGTTGCAACCACATTGGGGATACCACATTACTGGAACCTATCTCAGTTGAAAAGGTACCATTGAAGAGCATCTCTCACCCCGGGTGCAATCTGCTTATGACCAATCTCCAAATGCAACCACCCCTCAAAGCCCAACCCTTATAGTGGCTAAAGTGTTGAGTCAGCTGCATTCCTCACCCCCTCCCCAGAAACCAATTCACACTGGGAATACCTCAACAATGAGGGGGGGACCAAAATGCTGCTGAAACCCACAACACAGGGGTTATAATGTTCAATCTCCAAGTGTAGAAGAGGAGGTTAGGACATCTGGTCAGGCTGCCACTTCTACTGATTCAGCAAATGAACAGGATGAAGTTGGTACCATATATAAGACCTCACCAGAGGCAACTGCCAATGAAGGATAAAGTCCTGAGGCAGGAAGTCCCCAGAAACAAGAACAAGGGGCACATGCATATACTGATCTACACTTAGGGCATGTACATCCTGATTTAATCAGGAGGTCAGATGATTCAGCAAAGACTGATGATGACCAGGGCTTTTTCTTTGATGTCTTAGCCCATAACACAATCCTAGAGACTGAGGTGAGTAGACTCAAAGAAATGCTAGCCAAATGTCTCAGGATAAAAAGTCCATCTGCCCCAATAAACCCACAGATGGCACCTTCATTTGAAGGTTCACCAAACACTCAGCCAATACACTTAACTATGCCACCAGCCACTGCTTTTGGCACCACCTCTCAGGGACAGAACCCCTCTGAGCAGATGGTTGCAACCTTTCAAAGCTCCTTACCTCTCATCATTCCCATCATCACTGAGATAGTACATAAAGCCATTGATGAGAGGATCTCCTCACATCTCCAAACACTCATTGATGATGTTGTTCACAAGTCACTTTCTGCCTTTCAAGCCCCTGATCCCAATGCACCCAAAAAGGGGGAGACTACCAAGTCTAAAGTAGTGAAAGAAAGAAAACGAAAGAGAGTAGAAGATGAGAAAGAACCAGAAAAAGAAAAGGAGTTGGAGAAAGAACAAGAACTGATCTCAGAGAAACAGCTGATCACAGTGCAAGAGCTGAGCACGACAAAGAGCAGAAAGATCAGCTGATCACTTACAAAAGGAAGAGAAGTGCTGAGTCAAAGTCTGATGGAGAAAAGTCCTTAGAAGATCTAGTCAAAGAAGCTGATGAAGCTCACAGCAGATTATAGACAAAGTAATAGATCAGCTCTTCAGACAGGGTCATGACACAACACATTAGATGTTAAGATCAGAAGGCTGGAGATAAATGAAATTCAAGCAAGATGGGCTAGTTACAGTGTGTTGGATAGGGAAAGGTTGGAGATTATGATAAGATTTATTGCCAAATATCTAGGAAGATCATTGATAGAGATGAAGTCTTGGTCCAGAGACAGTATATTGGAGATAACCAAGAAAATTGTTCTGCTGGAAGCTACAACAAAGGGTTGATCATCTAAGCACTGGATGAAGCAGGTGTTGGGAAGAGAGCTGAGATGGCAAAGCTCTCAAAATCCAAACTCACCACTAAACGGCTATATCAGCCTTCTCATACTCCCACTCAAAAACAACCCTCAAAGCAATCATTTCTAAAATCTGCCAAGTTTATCCCTAAACCAAAACCACCCATAACTCAACCCACAAAACCAATTCCATTACCCTAAAAACCATCTCAAACCACACCCAGTGATACATCCAGAAGGAGGAGAAGAGTGTTGAGGGTAGAAGAAGAAGAAGAAGAAGAGGATGAGAATGAAGACAGTCTGCCAATCTCTGCTGTTCTCAAACTTAAAACACCTGAGCCAGAAGTCAACAGATGATCACACCTGACTTACAAAGCAATGGTGAAAGTGATGATTAAAGAAGAGAACAGCAAAAGCAGCATGATGAGCAATTTCTCAAAATGGTTGACAAGGACTTCCCTCAGTCCTCATCCATTCAAGAAATGAAGAAACAAGCTCTGAGGTTGTACACACTTAGGCATACATTCCAACATCAAAAAGAAAGAGTGAGGATTTGCCCAGACCCCAGGGTAAGTTCCAGAATTCACAAGAAGAACATACCAAGTAGAATCATGGCCAAGTGAAAAAGACTTTGAATGCTGCAATTATGTTGGCTATGGTAGTCTCACCCTGGGAGATTATAGAAGAATTCAAGAGAGCGCACAACTCAAAGACAACCCCTCAATCTCTACTTGAGAACAAAATGATCAAGAAGGGGTTGTTATACAAGAGACTTGAAGATCTTCAAAAGAGTGAACTCCAGTTGTTGCTAGAAGGCTCTCATCCAGACGAATTCGCATACAGAGAGATCACAACTGTTGAGTTGAAGAATGGGAAGACAGTAAGGTATCTATCTGATATTATGGCCCTGAGTTCTTCTTTGAGGGAGAAGCAAAAGAACTCACCAAGGAGGAACAAGTTGTTCTCCTTGAGGCCTATGCAAGTGAGTCTTACAGACTCATCAATGGGAATTAGGTTTCATGGTTGGGACAAGACTCTGTGTCCAGTTTCCCCAAGACAGAGTTCCCTTCCACACTTAGCCAATCAAAAGATCAGAGAAACCTTTTCCCGGCTGTGCTTACATGATTACCTCTGAAGCTGATCAAGAGGGTGTTTTTGCCAAAGAATAAGTGGGATCATCAATAAACTTAGAGGTTTTGGCTGCATTGGTTCAGGGGGAGTTTGTTGGACCAAAAGAACCAATGAGCCTGATTAGAAAAACCTCTAAGTCCCACAGAAATTACAACGGCTGAAGAAGATCACAACAGCTGAAGACATCAGCTGATTACAAGGTCTGAAGACAAAGTCTGAAGACAAGATCTGAAGATTCTACTGAAGACAAGATCTGAAGAAGATTTCTACTGAAGACAAAATCTGAAAGTAAAGAACTGAAGACAAAGTCTGAAAGTAAAAAACTGAAGACAAAGTCTGAAAGTAAAGTACTGAAGACAAAGTCTAAAGCTATCAGCTGAAGACAACGTCTGAAATAGAAGTCTGAAGAACAAAGACTGAAGACAAAGACTGAAGACCAGAGTGATCAGTATTGTCACAACAGCTGAAGTCATAACTTTGGTAGTTGTGATGGTTTTCCTTTTCAGTACTTGTAATTTTACCTTTCAGTAGTTTATAGTTTCAATAGTTTTAGTTCAGTAGTTTTATGTTTTTGTACTTAGCATTCTCTGAGATAGATCAGCTGTGAGAACATTCTCAGTAGTTTGCATAGTTTCAGTTGTTTGTATAAATCTGTTAGATGTCACTATCAGTGACATCAGCAGACTCCACATTCCTTATATAAGGAATGTTGACCTAGTTGTAACGTGTGACATTCAGCCACCACGAAAGCATTTGAATGAAATATTCCTTTTGCAGAATTCTCTCTCTCTCTATAACCGTGTGCTTTTCTATTGAATATCAATTGAGTTCTTGCTATATTGTCTAATTCATTGTTCGAATTCCGCTGCAATCTACTCTAATTGATCAAACTTAGATCACTGATCCTAACAAGATATTATTTAACTAAGTCCAAGTCCTATATGAGCAAGAAGAATTCCACAAGTACCAATCCTAAAATATGTTAAAAAATAAAGGGTCAACTTTTGAAAGTTGGTGAGTTTTCATAGGTTAAGCATACATATATATATATACATATATATACATATATATATACATATATATAAAGATTTACAAGTAGCAATTCATGTCAATGGTTATGAATTATGCAAATTTATAGAACATATATAGCTACATCAAACCTTTACCACGATAATATTACAACTTTATAATGATTAGCTAGGTGTACTTGGTTCCCATGATAAACAAATCATACGTCATCATGTAAGGCCCCGTTCCCGGACGCTTACAGCTGGTAATCATTACACATAAAACATAGAACTTACATTTAATCATTCATAAAACATGGCAGCGGAAACATAAAAATAATTTTTCATATCATTACAAATGCTTTTGCAAGTTAATACAAGCGTTCATTTCAAAGCATCATTCGTGCGCGTTACAATGCAAAAACATTAACAAAAGAATGCCATCCAAAATAGCTGAGTAACCACCTCGTGTCATCCTCAGCAATCATTACCTGCCACTGGAAACACATCAAAGTCAGCGTTGTTGAGTGAGTTCTAGTTTTATAAAATAAAACATACTTTTCTTTCGTTAAAACCGTTCTTTTTCTTTCATGAGATCATACATCATACGTACACATAGATAACAATTATTATCTTCATCGTTCGTTAACTTCGTTCATTCATTCATTCCTTCTTTCATTCGTTCGTTCATCATTACATCTTTCCCTTTCGTCATCACCATGAACTTTACCCTTCATTCTCGTGGTACTGGACCTAAGCCTATAAAAGACCTTCATCGGTGGTGCTCGGCACCAAATAGTCACAGTACCTAAGGTAAAGTTCAGGTATACCATTGTCATATGCTATGCCCTTCATTCTCGTGGTACTGGAACCTAACCCTATAAAAGACCTTCATCAGTGGTGCTCGGCACCAAATGGTCACAGTACCTAACGCACACATAATGGTTCATACGTATGGTCAATCACAAAGAAAGACCCCGATGTGCATCCTCCCAGGGTACCGAACCCGCACACAGTTCGGCCGTATGGCCTTCATTCGGTCGCCTAGCCCTAGCTGATGCAGAATGCAGTTCATCCCGAACCTAATATGCCATTTTCGACCTCCAAGCTCATCCAAACTCATTCTAAGCCCAAATCAACCATCTTAAACCTTATGGATGCATACCATAACACCATTCAAGCACACACAAGCTCACAAACAACGCTCAAACGCATCATACACACACATACACATACGCAT
>JACCIX010001325.1:0-65084 GCA_025506515.1 Flaveria trinervia
ACTTCGTCCATTACATTACCACATACCAAACAGACCCTAAATGTTTAAGTTAAAATACCCAAGACATAAATATATGAAAGTAATGAGTATACTTTTTAGTTTAAGTAAAAATAGTCAGGATTGAACCATGAGATTTTTTCTGTTGTAAGTTTTATTTTGATAAGGTTAGGTGGTGTTTCCAATTGAAAAACAGATAAATAAACTTGATTAAAATATAAGAAACAAAATCATACATTTATCGTTAAAAAAAGTTTGGATAATGGTTCCACAGGCTAGTCAAAATACACGTAAAAATTCGTTGCCAATATATAACAGTTATTTATATTAAGAGCTCCATAGCTACTAGAAAGTGTAACATATATTTATTTAATGAAATTAAAAAAACACTAATGAACGAGGGTAAAGCAAAAAGGAAATAACAATATTAAATAGTTATATCATTAGTCCATTAAATTTCACTAATCATTTTCGAATTTTCCATAAGTGTGATATTAAAACTTCAAAATTGTACGCTAATTAACCACTATGGAATTTATAGTTATTAAATGTTATACTCTTCTAATCTAAATCTAAATACTAATATACTTTAGAAGTAATTGTTTCTATCATGAGCATTCTAACATATATTATTTTATTATGTTATCATATAATTTATAATATTAGTTTTGGAAAAGGGGGCATGATCCTTTGGGCTTTGACTTTCCATGTGGAATCCTTCCCTTGTTCAATGTTCACAAGGACCAAACCTTGCATGTGGAGGGACAATTGTTCCTTGGTATTACTCATGATTCATGATTAGAGAATAATCTATATTTATACAATTATAATATAATTTCATTATATTATACTATCTATATAATTGTACTATGTTAATTTATGTAAAACTAAAAACAATATAATATTCAACATTATATATTACTAACGGCAACAAAATTGTTTGGCTTAACTTTCTCTACAATACAAATTACAAATGATGGCCCTTTTGTATAAAATATAATGCTACTACATCACAAGTATACTCTTTATAATTTATAAAGGTAAAGTAAACTTGCAAATACTAATTTTTCAATAATTTAACAAATATATTGATTAGTTGCAATGCTATATGCAAGTATCCTCGTCACAATACAATTTCATTTAAAAGAATTTATGACTGTTTGAACGCATATGATGAAAAGCTTGTATTTTATTGAAAATTTGAATTCATCTTAATGAATTTGCTATAGTTATTTAGTTGGAATATCAACAACCACTGTAGTTGTCAGGTTGTAAAAATGTATTTATTTCACTCAGATGGTGTTCGATTCTTATTTCACTTAAAAATGAAGTACGTAGATTTAGATCGAAATACCTATTCCATTTTTATGAATATGTTTGAGGATCACCAACTTGAAAGAAGATAATATACACGATGATTTAAACCGTTATTTGGTGCTTATGAAGAAACAAGAATGAAAAGTTATTTGATAAAAAAATCTACTAATATTTCAAAAGTGGTGGGTGAAATTAAAATGCTTGGATTTTTTTGGTTCAAGAGCTAATAGAAAAAGCAAGCTTTAAAATGTGATCATTGGTGTAATTTTAATGTATCAGACATTGGATTATGATTGATTTATATTAGTGCATGTAACATGTTTGGCTAACGTTTTGTTAGTCTATAGTGTAATTAAAGTTTTGTTGGTCTTTCAAAAAAAATTTAAATCGAAATAGATTATAATTAGAATAGGGTAGTTCCAAAATATAGTTAGAATATTATTTTATATGCTGTTATTGTGTAAGACGAAATAACATATTATTATTTTTACTGTCATTGAATGACTAAAAAACCTATATATCATGACTAATGTGCGATTTGTTTTTTCAGATTAAAATGTCTACAGTCCACGGATCACATCTGCTAAAATCTGTAGAAGAATAGGTAGATTAAATCTCTGCAGTCTACAACAAAAATAGTATCTGTTTTTTAACGTCTGCAGACTGCTAAAATAAACTGGTGGATACGGCGGTGCTGGATGGTGGTAGTGATGGTAGATGGTGGGTTGTGGTGGACGGTGAGCGGTGGTGGTGGCGGACGATGGTGGTGGCGGACAATGGTCGTGTTTAGAAGTGCTTGTGCCAGATCTGTACTAAGAAGAGCTCGCACAGACGTTTTTTTAATGAAACGTCTTCGAAAAAACAAACGGTCTGCAGATGGTAATGTCTGCGCGTGGTATGCGCTACGCAGACAAAAAAGCCTTCGCATTTTTTTAGAAAAACAAACACCACCTAAAACAATATACATGAAGATACTTTTGGCATTTTATGTTACTATTCACTTCTGTGATCATACAATATTACATGTAGTATCCTTGAATATCATACTATATCACGAGCGACCATGTCCTTCCACATCCTCTATCATATTCAATATCACAAGTATTAAATAGAGGAAAGAAGGCCATAAAGCAATACTATATTAATGATACAATGTACGCACATAAAAATTTGTTCACAGGGTCACAATATCATACAGGTGCCCTTGATCGAAACATATTGCATATGATTCATTAGTTAGTAATTTACTGTTTCATAATGTACACGTCTACAATTGTCTTCTTGAGTCATTTTGCACTAAGTGATATCATTTTAGGCTTGTGCCGATTGATTTAAGGAATAAGATCTTCGTATATAATTTGTAGCACATCATATCTCTATCACTTACACCACAAGCTTACAATGGACCCTTCACGTTTTAGTTACAAAATAGGTGTTCACTGAAATGTATGGTAGAGGAAGGGGTTACTATCTTCATGAATTTTACAAAGATTTTCATGATAATTTATGAGGGTTATATGACACACTAAACTAATAACATCTATGTGACTGGATTCACATTAGGGGTTAATCAGTTTCATATATCAACGTCTGTGTAATGCTTTTATCTCTAGTAATATATAATCATCTTTCAAAGAGTGTATTCTCTTTTTAGTATTTTTGTGCTTCCCTTCTGTATCAACACTATAACAATTATGTTTGTATAAATCCATTCAACGTATTCATTAAACCTAAGAGTGCGTATAATAATAGTTTAGATAAGGTATGCATGATATATTATTAAAAACCATTACAGTTAAGGCATCTGTCATGGGACGTGATAGGGTGTCACATCAGCACCTATCATGATAGATTATTGCGCCGGGGGTCGTGGCAGGCGGTGTGATAGGCCCTTTCGTGACCACTACTACACGTGTGATGCAAGGTTTTTTTTACCACCAACCACAACAATTCAATCCATTATCTATCTTTTAATTAAACCTCGTATTTACAAAAACACCATTACATACTTACATGTGAGTGACAATGGCTGCTTACAAGACACCTATGTATTAACATTTTTTATCACTATCTAACTAGTTAGTGATAGTCTTATGAGTAATACATCTTTCTAATATCTACTTTAGAAGCATAAGCAATTTCTTACACTTTAATAATTGCAATAAGTGAACATTTTAGGTTGTCAATCTAGTTATAGATTAGGAATTTAGAAGTTCAAGATTAAGTATTGGCTTAAACCTTATGTGATCATTCCAAATTTCTTTTAAAAGAACTAAGTCAAATGTTGTAGATTCCAACTTTATGTATTTAGTCGGTTAAAAGTTATACATCATAATTACCAATCTCACAATTATCTTTCTTTTCTCGTTTTTTCTTTCTTTTAAAAAATAATCTTGAATTAAAGTTGTGTAATGCTTACTCTCAAACTCTTTTTATATTTGTTTAGAATTATAAAGGCGGTCATTCTTTGCATATATAAGATTGTGGACTATTTACATGATTTCATGAAATCCAATCACCACATAACGAAATGTAAATACAACTATTTGTTGTATTACACAATATACATTATCTATGCATGTATCATATACTTTAAAAGTTTAAAAATATGTTTGTAACATATAATTAAAAAAATGATGGATTAAGAGGTTATAATTACATCTATTGTTGGATTTCTAAATTTGGACAAGAAAATGAGACACTTCACATTATGATAAGCTAATTATTGGCTTGTTGAGGTACACCCTTAGCCCCCCTTGTGGGTCTATGACTCATTAATGTTGCGACTCCATGGTCTTCAAAATAACTACACGTTGAAATTAAATGGAAACATTTAGTCCTAGCTTTAGGTAGTATGCAAATTTTATATGCATAATGCCAAAATTTCTTTTTGAATATTCAACACCTAAAACATTACATGTGATTATTTTTTCCCTAGTCAAGCATGTAGCATGTTTTAAGTGATTTGAAATTGTTTGTATTATATTATATGAATCCTTTGATTATGTAATGTATTACGTATTAATCAAAATGCCAAAGCAATATAATATATATATATATATATATATATAATATATATATATATATATATACACACTTATTAATAAAACAATAACTTTAGTGCCACGTGTCATTCTCTTATGCCTCTATTTTTTTTCGATTCTCGCCTAAATATGTATCTGTTCTTAATGTTAGTCTACGTTCATTTGATTAAAAGTTAACTTTTATAAAAAGATATTTATGGAAAATTTAAAACTTTAACCCTAAATTAGAGCACATTTTTATTTTGAAATTAAATCATGCCTGATATTTTTTTCAAATAATTATTAATAAAAACTATACAACTCATTTATAATTTTCTTCATCTATGAAATCGACGAAAGTTACAAATTTTTTAATCGACTCCTCTTCAGTTTGAATGAATTCATGGGTATCTATTTTTGAAAATAAAATCATACCTGATTTTAAAATATTTCACAACCATCTTAGGTTTACGACCCTTGTGATTTGTTTTTATAAAGTCTGATGATATTGCATTCGACAGGCTTCATTTACGTTCTCATTTTGGCTTCGATTTTATCAAGTTTTCTTCAACAAAATGTATTTATTTTTAGTAGCTAATAAGAGAGTCTCACCCTCCCGCGTGATCCCGCAGAGCAAGCATCTATAGATTCTTTCTTGGTCGGACCAACCAAACAAACTATTTCCGACAAGTCTTTCCTATTTTTAAAGCAAGAGCGAAATTTGGGATTTCACTTACCTCGCTGCGATCTTACGGTTATATTTGAGTTTTCATCCTCAGTGATTATGATTTAACATATCATTATCTACAATTGTGTTTTTGTATTAATATTATTTTACTTTAATTTTTTAAGTTAATCTACTTCAACAGTTCATTTGTAAATAGGTATTACATGTTTTTACTTTTTAAACTTCTTTATTTCTTTTAATGTGTATTGTCATATTATTATTATTATTATTATTATTATTATTATTATTATTATTATTATTATTATTATTATTATTATGTTTGATTGGAATTCGTTTGATATGTACAAATTATTTTGATGTATCTATAAATAATATTGAAAACCACACCTTTAATTCACAATTGACTTTGACATCTTCAAACAAAAGAATTTATTTTAAATTTCAAAGAAGACAGCGTCTGTTATCAGTGTGTTTTGAGATAACAATAAACAAAAGTCATGGACAATCACTATCCAAAGTTGGTTTGTTTTTTAATAAGGATCATGATAAGCTTTATGTTAAATTATCTCAAGTTAAAAGTAGATAGATGTTAAAACTACTAATATTAGATAATAATAGAAAAATAACCAACAAAATATCAAATATTGTATATAAATAAATTTTTGAATGTTTATGAATTTGAAATATTAATTTTCATGTTCAATTTAATTGTATATTACTTAAAGGTCTTATTTATAAAGCTATTTCATTCTATATTATACACTATTTAGACGTATAAATATTAAAAAAGAAAAACTACTAATGTTAGATATAGCTAATGTAAAAAATTATGCATAAACGTTGATATACAAAATATTATCAACAACATTATAACTTACACACATTTTTAAACAACAATAATATTTTTTGATTGAACCCGTGTATTACATGAAACTTTAGCCTAGTATATATATATATATTATATATATATATATATATATATATATATATATATATATATATATTATATATATATATATATTATATATATATATATATATATAATACCAACTTGCTAAATATTTGACATAACTTGTCTATTAAAAAGGTTTTACACCCAAAACATAACACGGCTTTTATATCACAATAATAGAAAGTAAACTAACCGACAATATTAGAGTGTTACAAACTTTCAACTAACATATACATAACATCCATGTCCTATGCCATAGAACATTTTGGTTATTATCAGGGAGAACATAAACCTAAATTAAGTATAAAATTGGAAATCTACATGATGAATAATATGATTGATATTCGGGTATAAGATCATGCATGAGATTAGTCTTAAAATTATTATTGTTTTATGACAAGTATGAAATATGACAATGCCTATGATTATTTGAACCCATTTACTTGCATCAACATCGAAATGTAATATGTATTACATAAGTTTAAAAGTATATGAAAATTATCTTAAAAGTTGTTAAAAACTAGAAATTGCTAAACTTATAAATTATGAGAAGCAAAATTTTGGAACTTAATTAATTAAGAACTTGGTGGCATCCTCCGCTTCGTAGTGGGTTTTTGTAACCCTATAATTCCACATTAAAAGACTCACAAACGCTTGATTCATTATGGCTACAAACAATCGTATACCACGCTATATAACTTTTTGTTGCTGCAAAAAATCATTTACCACACCATTAAACACGACATCTCCTTTATCGTCATTGTATGTATATAGTTGAGCCTAACTATTACTACTAACACAGTTTGCAAAACCCAAAAAAACCCTCTGGTTTGTGAAACTAAAAAGCCAAACTCAAATCTAGTTTGCTTTTGGGTTACAAAATGTAGTTGATTGGAATGTGTTGATCACACTTGAAGTGCTACCTCACAATCATAAAATTTAACATTATAGGCAGAGCAAACAATAAAAGAGACAAACCCAACAAATATACAAATCGATGGCCAATACATATAACAATATAGTAGTCATAACAGACCTAACAATCAACCCCAAAAGAAATGTAAGAAATCATATTTGATTAAAATAGGCTTAGATGAACACATGTTCATTATCATCGATGCATCAACACCACCATCTATAACTATCACCAACCCTAAAAATATGGCCTCAAATGAATATGTATTCATCATAATTGATCCAAGAACGCCACTATCAAGCAAACCATAGATGTCACTATCATTGATAGAACTAAACAGAATAGAACTGAGCTAGGACGTCTTTGATGAGGCAACCCCATCATCAAATTCAATGATATATCTCTCTCTATGATCTTTTCGTGTTGGAAGACTTGGTGTGAAGATCGGACCTTGTGATTGTGTTCATTGTTGATTTGCCTTAGAAACGACGTTTGGAGGCTTGGTTTTATTTGGTAAGACTCAAACTCTTGTAAATACAAGTTATGGCCATATATGAGCATATAAATGACATATGAAACTCCATTGTAGTGTTGGTTTGCTTAGTGGTGAACTGTGGATGTCAAGGAATAATCTTAAGCTAAGATATGTTGTACTAATATTCTAAACCCCATTTTATGCATCACTATGCCATATAAGGGTAAACCTAGGTTAGGAAATAAAAAAACCGGTTTCTAAATGTAGAATGAAAGAGTTGAAGTCGTTACTTCAAGAGTTGGTGGATAATGGATTCATAAGACTAAGCTCATCCTATTGGGAGCTCCACACCTATTTGTGAAAAAAAGGATGGTTTTAAGAAAATGTGTATCGATTACCGAGACCTAAATAAGGTAACAATCAAGAACCGATATCTTTTGCCATGAATTCGTACAAGTAATAACTTACTTTTTGAAGATCAACCTATGATTCTGCTATCACCAAGTAAAGTGCATAAAAAATATGTGCCAAAGACCGCCTTTTAGACAAAGTATAGTCATAATGAATTTTTAGTGATTCCATTTGAAATAATCAATGCACATACGGTCTTCATGTTTTGATGAACCGGGTGTGCAAGCCATATTTGGACAAATTTATGATTGTTCTTACTAATGACATCCTAGTATATTTACAAACAAAGGCTGCACATGGAAAACACCTTTGGATATTGTTGGAGCTATCACGAAAGGAAAACTATACATAAAATTCTCTAAGTATGAATTTTGGCTAAGAGAAGTATACTTTTTAAGACATGTCATCAATGATAATAGGATTTAAATGGACCCAACAAAGGTGGAAGCAATAATGGGATGGGAAGCTCCTAAGTCATTGACAAAGATTCGTATGTTTCTCAGATTTGGCAAGATATGACATAACGTTTATCCAGGACTTCTCTAATATCGCTACATCGCTTATTGCTCTCACCTAGAGGAGTGCAAAGTTTTGCTGGCCCCCAACCAACGAGAAGCATTCGACCAACTAAAGAAAAAATTAAGCAATGTGCCTATTCTTGCTTTACAGGAGGGGAATGATGATTTTATTATTTATTGTGATGCTTCAATAAACGAATTAGAATGTGTGTGGATGCACAAGAACCATTTGATTGCATACACATCAAGGAAATTAAAGAAGCACGAGGGAAACTATGCTACACACGACCTAGAATTGGATTCAATGGTGTTTGCAGTCTAGATTTAGCGACATTACTTATATGGAACAAAGTTTGTCAAGTATTTAGATCATAAAAACCTGAAGCACATATTTAAGAAAAAGGAGCTCAGCTCAATATGCGACAACTATGACTGATGAAGGTATTGGTTGATTATGACTTTGAACTTCAGTATTATTTGGGCAAAGCAAACACGGTTGAGCATTTAGCCAAAAAGAGCAGTCAAATCTGATTCATGTACTGCTATGTATATAGATGTACGGGCAAGCGTAACGGACTAAGAAAAGCCTAAACTAAAGGTCTACTGGAGGAGAATATGAGAAATGAGGAAATGATCGGAACTTTGGAACAATTGACTGCAGGAAGTGATGAATACTTTGCATGGGCAGTCGGGTTTGGGCACTAAACTTTGAAAATTTTAGAAAGCTAATATTGAAACGCATATGAGTCTAAGTATTTGACACATCCTCAAGCTGACAATATATATTATACAATGAATGATTGTTATTTGTGGCCTAGAATGAAAAAAACATCATGACGTTTGTGAAAAAATGTATTGCTTGCTTTTAAGTGAAGATGAAACACCAAAAACTAATGAAGATGGAGCAACCTTTGGATATTTCCATGTGAAAATGGGAAAAGATCACGTCCTGATCAGGTTTTCAAGACTCGATCAAAAACAAGTTAAACAACTCCTCTTACCTACCTTAATTGTGGATTGATAAGTAAGTTCATCCTTACATGGAATTAGTAGAAAGTGTTTAATAAACAAAACTCGATTAACTTAAAGAAACAAACTTTAAGATTAAAAATTGGAACTTTGGATGAATTCCAAACACTAGTGCAAAAAGCAACAATCTTTGGAAGAATTTACTAAATAATAAGAAAACATATGTTTTCACGTTTTCGATTCCTCAAGATCAAGAATTTATATGTTTTATTAGGATTTGTGAAAAACAGTACTTCAAGATCTTTAGATTTTGATTAAAATAATAGCAAATAAACAACCTTTTAAGATTCGTTAGTTCACAAGGTTATAAGTTACCTATATCAAATTCTTTACTAGTTTTAATGAGTAACGATGTAGAGAAACTAAAAACTAATAATCAAGCAAATAACTTTATTTATAAACAAACCTTTTAAATCAATCAAAACATAATGTTTCATTTAATAATTTAATGTTCAATACAAGTAACTAATCAAAGCATACCAATTGTCTCACTTGATAAAAATCATACTCCTGAAAGTAATCAAAAAAGAACTAGCCACTCATTATCTTCAATGATACTCCGATATTGTTTTGATGATGATCGTAGATGATTTGGGATGAATGGGTAAGCTTGTAATCACCAAAATCCAGCTTACAATCTTCAATTTTCGTGTATCAGAAGTTATTCTTTGAATTGTGATTGAATTGGTTGAAATAAACTTGAAAATCCAAAAATCCGAAGGTTGTTAGGGTGATCGGCGTATCATAGGCTGCGCGTGATGTATCATACGCCAGGTGTGAAGTTGTACAAAGCTTGTCTACTATAATCATGATGCAAAATCGCGTATATAAGTATAATAAACCAGAGAATATCGATACGTGATCACGTCCCCACCATTGAAACTTTGTTTATCATTAAGAAAACCTAAGTTTTATAATAACACACCTAATGAAATTGATAGAAGGTCAAAGTAATTCGTTAATGTGTAAAGGCATGAAACACACACATAATCAAAATTACGCATTTAATGTAAGCATCATAATATATGAACTTTAAAGAAATATTTAAAAGCATAAATAATGTATAAAGTTTTCATTTATATACAACTTCACATACCACACAAATGATCACTTTTAACGCTTTGTATATAAATAATTAATGGATCATTCATGCTAAGAATAAATTAAAAAATAGGCGTAAAAAGAAATCACACCTCCACCAATTGTCATAAATATTCACAAATATTATTAGGACATAATTTGGGTTTGCTGGTAGTTTTAGGCTAAGGGTACGGGAAGTGTGGATATTAAGGTGTTGTTTGGTTTTCTTCAGAAGCTCTTCCTCATCTCTTCATATGCGCGTACGCAGATGCGGTAAGAGCTTTTAAGTGCACAAACTATTTGATTTTTGGAAGAAGGTTCATTAAAAAACGTCTTTCTGAGGTCTGCATGGAGAAGATGTAGACTTACCACTTCTGAGGTCTTCTAACCTCTTCTTCATTCTCACCTCCCCACCCCCCCTATCCGACTACCCCACCTCCTCCTACCTTCCCAACGGCCGCCCCACCTCCCCACATCCGACTGCCCTACCTCCTCCCACCTCCCCCACTAGCCGCTCCACCTCCCCACCTGTCGGACCACCGCCGCCCCACCTCCCCCCATCGGCCGAACCACCGCCACCCCACCTCCCCCATATGTGTGTATATATATATGTGTATGTATATATATATGTATATGTAATGTATATGTATGTGTATGTGTATGTGTATGTGTATGTGCATGTGCATGTGCATGTGCATGTGCATGTGCATGTGCATGTGCATGTGCATGTGCTGTGCATGTGCATGTGCATGTGCATGTGCATGTGCATGTGCATGTGCATGTGCATGTGGATGTGCATGTGCATGTGCATGTGCATGTGCATGTGTATGTGTATGTGTATGTGTATGTGTATGTGTATGTGTATGTGTATGTGTATGTGTATGTGTATGTGTATGTGTATGTGTATGTGTATGTGTATGTGTATGTGTATGTATGTATGTGTATGTGTATGTGTATGTGTATGTGTATGTGTAGTGTATGTGTATGTGTATGTGTATGTGTATGTGTATGTGTATGTGTATGTGTATGTGTTGTGTATGTGTATGTGTATGGTATGTGTATGTGTATGGTATGTGTATGTGTATGTGTATGTGTATGTGTATGTGTATGTGTATGTGTATGTGTATGTGTATGGTATGTGTATGTGTATGTGTATGTGTATGTGTATGTGTATGTGTATGTGTATGTGTATGTGTATGTGTATGTGTATGTGTATGTGTATGTGTATGTTATGTGTATGTGTATGTGTATGTGTATGTGTATGTGTATGGTATGTGTATGTGTATGTGTATGTGTATGTGTAGTGTATGTGTATGTGTATGTGTATGTGTATGTGTATGTGTATGTGTATGTGTATGTGTATGTGTATGTGTATGTGTATGTGTATGTGTATGTGTATGTGTATGTGTATGTGTATGTGTATGTGTATGTTATGTGTATGTGTATGTGTGTGTGTGTGTGTGTGTGCGTGTGCGTGCGTGTGCGTGTGCGTGCGTGTGCGTGTGCGTGTGTGTGGTATGCGTGTGCGTGTGTGTGGGTATGCGTATGCGTATGCGTATGCGTATGCGTATGCGTATGCGTATGCGTATGCGTATGCGTATGCGTATGCGTATGCGGATGCGTATGCGGATGCGTATGCGTATGCGTATGCGGATGCGTATGCGGATGCGTATGCGTATGCGTATGCGTATGCGTATGCGTATGCGTATGCGTATGCGTATGCGTATGCGTATGCGTATGCGTATGCGTATGCGTATGCGTATGCGTATGCGTATGCGTATGCGTATGTGTATGCGTATGTGTATGTGTATGTGTATGTGTATGTGTATGTGGATGTGTATGTGGATGTGTCTGTGGATGTGTATGTGGATGTGTATGTGGATGTGTATGTGTATGTGTATGTGTATGTGTATGTGTATGTGTATGTGTATGTGTATGTGTATGTGTATGTGTATGTGTATGTGTGTGTATGTGTATGTGTATGTGTATGTGTATGTGTATGTGTATGTGTATGTGTATGTGTATGTGTATGTGTATGTGTATGTGTATGTGTATGTGTATGTGTATGTGTATGTGTATGTGTATGTGTATGTGTATGTGTATGTTTATGTGTATGTGTATGGTATGTGTATGTGTATGTGTATGTGTATGTGTATGTGTATGTGTATGTGTATATATATGTATATATATATGTATATGTATATGTGTATATGTATATGTATATGTGTATATATGTATATATATGTATATGTATATGTATATATATGTATATATTGTATATATATGTATATATATGTGTGTGTGTGTATATATATATATATATAATTTTAATTACCAAATTTTGCATGCATTAATGGTTGTCTATGTGTTTTAGTGAGTTGTACACATTTTTTTGTCTTTTTTTAATCTTTAAATTTTATTTTACAAAATATTGTTACATCTTTAACGATTTAGTCCCAATATCTTTTTACATGTAACTTTAATTCCTATACTTGTTATATTTTATAATTTTTTTGTCTATATATCGGTCTAAATTTTTTACGAGTGAACAAGCCGCAACGTCTGTGTACGTTTCAATGTTTTTACCTTTATTTTTTCTTGTTTAATGGTCCCTTCTGAATGCGTTGGTCCTAGATCGATTTACTTAGTGTTTTATATGTTTTACGTTTCTCGTGTGTGTTTCAACGTTTTTATATATGTTTTTCCTTTGGTTTTAATGTTTTTGCTATATTTTTTTTTTAATATTAGCTGTTTTTCGATTTTGTGATGTGTCTTGATGATACTTAGTATGATTTACGCCTCTCGCTGACCTGAGAGGCTTAATGTTAGTTTTTATTTAATTTTAAAAATTTTGAGGTTTTAATATGCTTTTAAGAAGAGAGTTTTTTTTTCTTTTTTCATATATGGCTTCAAAAGCAAGATGACAAGATTTTGATCAATATTTTTCTTATTCCTCTATACGATTAAGCGACTTAAAAATCTCTTATATTCTAAGATAATATATTGTGGTTTAGAAGATTATAAATAGAATTTATTTATACTTGGTTAAGTTAATACGTATGTCCCTCTATATATTCTAAGATATAGAGATTATATAATTTTATTTTCATTAATCGTGTAATACATGGGTAATAATTTATTATAAATACACAGATTAACGAGCATCCTTGTGATACTATAGGGACCACAACATATATTTTTTTCAAATAATTAACTATAGCAATAAAATACTCAAATAAAAAAACATTATTACAATGTATCTTTTATAAAAAAAACATATCAACATACGAAACAGTTTTAGCAACTTAAAATCATAAGAGAATTTATATAAATCTAACTATCTACCTTTTAGTGTTGTATTATATTGTTTTGTTGTCGGGACATTGTACTATAACCATGAACGTTTTAACACACAAAATACAACTATATGTTGCATGATGCTTTATATTTTTAATTAATCCCCTAGAAAATTATATCTTAACTCCTTTAAGTTTGACTATATTTATACTTTATATCCTTTACTTTTTTACTTTTAATATTTTTATTTTATAAAATTTAAAACTTAATGTTTTATAAAATTTCAAATTTACCATTGTGGCGTCCTTATTTTTATATATGTCTCATTGTATATTTTATTTAGAACAGAATTATATGTCATAATCTACAAGTCATCAATGCATAAATGTAAAAATCGTCATAGTATTATCAAGGTTTCGATTTTGTATAAATTTCTTTTGTGTATTTCCTTCCACTTTTAGAGAATGATTTATACGTGTGTATTCTTTATCAACATTATATTTTAATTATATTTGTTTTTTCCCATCGTGATGTGACTATTCTATTAACGTTTTGACATTAAATTTCTTAATAGTATATATATACTTCTGATATTTTCAATGGTCTGGCCACAACACACGGGTTTGTGATAGTTTAATTTTGTATGTAAAGTTTTGAGTGTTTACAAGGACGTATAAATTTTGTTTTTCTTAAGTTCGACGTGCGGTTTTTGACTATGCCTAAAAGTTAGTTTTTCATGGTTTGCGCTGCGCGCCGTAATGCGGGGCCTTAAGACTAATTTATTATAATAGTCAACAATTATATTCACAAAATTGGTACTTGTGTAAGATATGTATGCTAATAAATCAAAATCTCTAAGACCACGTGTCATTTTTTTAGACTATCAACCTTAACTTCATCTAGGATTTAGACACATATTTTCATTACGATAAAAGTTACAAATTAGTATATAAATATAGTTTACTTAATAAATATTCATTTGCTATTATGTTAATCAAATTAACTTTTTCTAAAAATAAATAAAAAAATTTCAATAAATATATTTTAATAAGAATTAATTTTGTTGAAACTAAATTCAATTTCTAGCAAATCATTATTAGAATTAAAATACTTTTTACATCGTAATTTTTCAAGAAAATAATTTTAAAATATCAAGATTCTATGTCAAAAACGTTTACAATTAGTGATTCTCACTATAAAATAACTTCGTTTCAATGTAAATCAGGGTTTAATCTTCTCAAATTTAGGTATGTTTTACTAACTCATAATCTAATATTCACAGTTTTATATTCATTATTTCAATCCGTTACACGGGTATCTAACCCAGTAATTTACATAGTCAAATTCATAAAAGTCATTCTTATGCATTATGGGTTGTATCAAGTGCTTTGTGAGTTGTATATATCTGTTTGACTTTTTTATTCTTAATTTTTTTCATTTCAACCCCATACTTTTACATCTTTTACAATTTAACCCTAGTTTTTTTTACTTTCAACTTTGGTCCCTTATATTTCTCATATTAAAAAAAATTGTTTATGTTTAGGTCTAAATTTTACAATTTTTCATGCCGCGATGTGCATGTGTGGTTCAACGTTTTTACTCTTATTTTTCCCCCGTTTAATGACCTAGTCACAACACTTTGGTCCTTGAATGAATTACGTACTGTTTTAGATGTTGTACGTTTTGTCTGCGTGGTTTAATGTTTTTACGTTAGCTTTTCATTCGGTTTTATTTTTTTATTATTTGTTTTTTTTAATACGAGCTTTTTTGTGTTGAAAATCACTGATGGTGGTCTACCATTGATGCTACTTGGCATGATTATACGTGCAGGATGGGTTTGTCTCACTAAACATTTGGTTTTCTCTCAAATTCACTTAATCAGCACTCTGATGAAAGCAAAGTCTTTAAGAGTTGATAACAATATAATAAGTAATAATCAAACACAAGAAGTAATTTTCAAAGTATTTGCATATATTGCTTCTCAACTCAAATATTACAAGACTCTTACAAGCATATTGTTATGAGTTACAATGAGAAACTATATACAATACTACCTACAGCCGAATATATGATACCAGCTGGAATCCTCTAACTAAAGCAAATACTACAAAGCTATAGTTTAAGGTATCTTAGATAAGATTTTATCTGAGATATGGTAGTCAGGACATGTCCCTGACTTACCTTTTGTCACCAACTAAAGTTGGTAACTTGTACTAACATAAAAAGGTGAACAGTGGAATAAAGTATGGTCAACTACATGGCTCTTTGAGAAAACATCATGCAGTATCAGAGGTCTACAACGAAGTGTCAGAGACCATACTTATGTCCACTGGTTCATAGCAGTGTCTTCTGAAGGTTAAATGGCTTCGGAAGAACAAGTACTTCCGAAGCCACTTACACTTCGAAAGAGGCTACTTCTTTCGAAGCTTGAGGAATTCTTCTTTCTTCATACTTCAGAAGTAGTCTTCTGATTTCTTCTTATGAGACTTCATCTTCGGAAGTGAATACTTTGTCTTCGGAAGTAGAGTTTTTCCTTCGGAAGTAGAACTTTTACTTTGCCTTTGGAAGAACTCTACTTACTTTGGAAGTTCCACACTTGGCTTCGGAAGCCTTTGTAAGTAGCACCAAAATTTGTCTAAGTGATTTGGTTTTGGTTGCACCAGCCTTCTTCTTGATCCAACAAACTCCCCCTAGGCTGATGCTACCAAAACCTCACTTGTTTTCTGCTCCTCAAAACTTTCAGCACCAAGGAGAGTAAATACTTATCGGTTTCCTTGTTCTTCCCTGATATGGTGCTGAGAAGTTGTATAGATCTTTGGTTGACAGGATCTCTAGTCTGTCACCCTGAATGATATGTACCCTTATTGTGGCCCTCTGAAAAGAGTTAGTTGATGGGAACTATAATCATATTCCCATCGAACTATAGGTTCCAATTCATGACCTTCCACCATCTGTAGAAAGGTTGTGCCCTTGGTGGGAGATCTATCCTTGTCTTCCTTTCTTCTCAATCTCAAATCTTCTTCAATCTTAGCTTTTGCTGTAACTTAGCCAGATGAAGACTGTTGAGATGATTCTTGATGTGAGCAGCAGTTTCAGAGTTGGAAGGGTTAGAGAATGGTTTCTCTACTAACTCAGCAATATCAAATCTGCTAGAGTGTAACAGAGAGGTGGCATTCAACCTGTTGACTTCACCATTCTCTCTTTCCACAATAAAGTTGTGAGTAGCTTCATCGAACCTCCACTGGAGTATATTTTTTCTAGGCACAAGAGACTGACTAGAAATATTGTCCTCTTTTCTTGTATCCAGTAGAGTCACCAGCTTCCTTCTTAGTCTCTTTTTTTCACCATTTAATGATTCTGAGTTGATACCTAGAAGTACTGCATCCTGGTCTAGTGTTCCTCTGGGTAGATCAACAAATTGATCTCTTGTGAGGGAACGTGAAGATCCATCGACATAGGTTAGTTTGATGGAGTCTTCCTCACAGGAGATATCGCTCAGGATTGTGCAGTTGATAAGCCTAGTCTTGATCTTTTAAACTCTTCTAGAAAGAGATGTTTAGAAGGCTGAGGGGATGGTTGGGAAGGTTGAGTGGTTGGTGTGAAGGTCATCCCTTGTAACCTTCTGTACATTTCTCTCCTTTTGCCCAAACGAATGTCAGCTTTGATCTCACTGACAATTCGTTGGAGTGTCCTTTCAGACATGGGACCCACCTGCCTTCTAGAGAAGCCGTGAGCCCGAAGATAGTCTTTCATCCAGGCTTTGTCACCAACTAAAGTGGTAACTTGTACTAACATAAAAATGTGAACAATGGAATAAAGTATGGTCAACTACATGGCTCTTTGAGAAAACAACATGCAGTATCAGATGTCCGCAGCGGAGTGTCAGAGACCATACTTATGTCCACTGGTACATACCAGTGTCTTCCAAAGGTTAAATGGCTTCGGAAGAACTAGTACTTCCGAAGCACTTACACTTCGGAAGAACAAGTACTTCCGAAGCCACTTACACTTCGGAAGAGGCTACTTCTTCTGAGGCTTGAGGAATTCTTCTTTCTTCATACTTCGGAAGTAGTCTTCTGATTTTTTCTTATGAGAGTTCATCTTCGGAAGTGAATACTTTGTCTTCGGAAGTAGAGTTTTGCCTTCGGAAGTAGAACTTTCACTTTGTCTTCCGAAGAACTCTACTTCCTTCGGAAGTTCCACACTTGGCTTCGGAAGCCTTTGTAAGTAGCACCAAAATTTGTCTAAGTGATTTGGTTTTGGTTGCACCAGCCTTCTTCTTCATCCAATAATATGCTCATTGTGTTCACCCCATACTGCAATGCATGGGGGGCTTAATATTTGTGTATTAGTAATTATCAACTTCTTTGCGTGTCATGTTTTATTCTTTAGATTTAGTGCGTTGGACTAACTTTTAGGGTTTTTTATCTATCATTTTTTTACTTTTAAACCCAATATCTTTACACCTTTTATAGTATAACCTCTATAAATTTTCACTTTCAGCATTGGTTCTTTATATGTTTCATCTTTTACAAATTTTTTGTTTTAAATTTCGGTTTATATTTTACGAGTTAACACGCTGCAACGTGCACATGTGTTGTTTTAACATTTTACGTCTATCTTTTCCCCTTTGACAACTCTATCACAACGCATGTATCCTAGGTTGACTTAGGTGTTGTTTGTTTTTCTTCAAAAGCTATTGCCCACCTCTTTATCTGCATGCACGCAGATGCAGGAAGAGGTTTTGAGTGCGCAGACTATTTGATTTTTGGAAGACGTTTCATTAAAAAACGTCTTCTTGACATCTGCGTGGAGAAGATGTGGACTTAGCACTTCTAAGGTCTCCTAACCTCTTCTCACCTCCCCCACCGACTGCCCCCCCACTCCCACCTATCGGACCACCGTCTCCCCACCTCTCCCACCTACCGGACCACCGCTGCCCCACCTCCCCCATCGGCTAGACCACCGCCACCTCCTCCCCCCACCTCCCCTTGCCTCACCCTCCCCCCACCGGCGATCGGCAGATTGTGTTCATGACGAATCGCGTCGAGAAACTTAATCCTTCACTGATACGAAGGGGTCGAATGGATCACATATCGCGTTGTCGTATTGTGCATTTGAGGCATTTAGGGTTTTGGCGAGAACTATATGTATCTCGAGACGCATGACCTTATGTGTAGGGACGTTCACAAGACAAGAACAACAATGTCTGGATAGTGGACAGTGGATGCTCCAGGAACATGATCGGAACATATCTCTACTTCAACAATTTTAACATTTTGACGAAGGTCCTGTACAATTTGGAGGTGAGACCGGAGGATACATTTCAGGCAGAGGAAGTGTATCCAATGGCTTGTTAGAGTAGACAAAGTAAACTTTGTCAAGCAGCTTGAACATAATCTCCTAAGTGTTTCTCAATTTTATGATCAAAAACATCAAATGTTTTTCACAGAACATGAGTGCATCATCCTCAAACCTGGGATGACAATTTCTCAGGAATTGGTGCTTCTTCGATCTCCCAGGAAAGGGGATATGTACAAGCTAGATATGGACATTGCTTCCCCATTGGTTGAAGTATCATGCTTTCTTTCCAAAGTTGATGGTGATGAGTCTGCCTTATGGCATAAACGTATGTGTCATTTAAATTTTAAGACCATGAACAAATTGATTAAAAATAACTTGGTACATGGCGTGCCCAAAAAGGAATTTTTATGTAGAGATAACTGTGTGGCTTGCCTGAAAGGAAAGCAACATAGAGTCTCTCACAAATCCAAAGAGGTAAGTCTATCACCACCCCATTACACTTATTGCATATGGATTTATTTGGTCTAACAAGTATAGTGAGCATGGAAGGAAATCATATTCCTTGTGATAGTTGATGATTTTACAAGATTTACATGGGTATTCTTATTAAGAACTAAAGATGAAACTACTGAAACTTTAAAGTCTTTTATTCTTAAAATAGAAAATCAAAATGATCACAAGGTAAAAATAATTAGGAGTTATCAAGGACTGAGTTTAAGAATCAGTTCTTGACTTATCTGAAATTCAAAAGGGATTACCAGACAATACAGTGCTCCTAGAACTCCTTAACAAAATGGTGTTGCTGAGAGGAGGAACAGGACACTGATTGAGGCTGCTAGGACCATGTTATTAGATTCAATATTGCCTCTAACATTCTGGCAAAGGCAGTCAGTATTGCATGTTATGTGCAGAACAGGGTCCTCATTGTCAAGCCATATGAAAGACCTCTTGTGAGCTATGGAACAATAGGCCACCGTTTATTGGCTTTCAAGGTCCTTTGGCAGCAGGTATACCAAACTTACCACAAAGGACAACTTAGCCGAATTTGTTGAGAAATAAGATGATGCTATCTTTGTCGGACATTCCTCCACCTCTATTGCTTATAGAGTGTATAACATCAAAAATCAACAATTTGAGGATCCCACATTGTTGTTAATGAGCACACTCCTTGTGTTAGAGGGAATGCCCTGATCGTATTTTTTATTTAGAATTGTTTCTAAACTATTCTAAACCATCTTATGAGAATGTTTAAGCTGGAACAGGTACTCAAAGTGATTTTGATGAAGACCAGTTGTTTGAGTTACCCAGACCTCTTCCAGGTTCTCCAAGAATCTCTGAACCCCAAGCTCCCATCACTGTAGATCCGATAGCATGACCATTTCTGGAAGCAGTGGAGCTTCAACAAGTTATCAGTAAAGTGAGTCGAATAACTCATCAGCTGATAACATACAACACCAAGCTGATAGAAGTAGTATTCTGAAGGAACATGCAACTGTTAATACTACTTCACAGTTAATGCTACTGATAATGTTTCTCTTTCATTCAATCAGTCCTCATTGAATGATATTGAAACAGCAGCTGGACCAAGTGTTCATGTTTTGGAGCAAAATATATCCAACTTGGATCTATCTTGCAACTGGAAGTGATTCCTAGACTAAGAATTCACAATACTCATCCAACTAAGAACATCATAGGAGAAGTCTATGATGGTGTGAGAACAAGGGGACAAACTCATCATGGGAATGTTTACTTGTACTCATGCTTCTTGTCTCAGATGGAACCCAAGAAAGTAGTAGAAGCCTTAAAGGATAGTAGCTGGGTTGAGTCTATACAAGAAAATTTGCTTTAGTTCAAGAGACAAAAGGTTTGGAACCTTTGACCGCTACCATCTGGTCAAGTACCTATAGGCACCAAATGGGTTTTCAGAAACAGAGAGATGATAGAGGATTGATCATCAAGAACAAAGCTAGACTAGTTGTTCAAGGATACACCTAAGAGGAAGGAATTAATTATATTGATGTCTTTGCACCTGTTGCAAGACTTGAGGCAGTTAGAATCTTTCTTGCTTATGCTGCATCCAAGAACTTCACTGTCTATCAACTTGATGTCAAGTGTGCATTTCTATATGGAATATAGATAGGGAGGTCTATGTGTGCCAACCTCTAGGATTTGAAGACCCATAACATCCTAACTATATGTGCAAATTAGATAAATCTCTTTATGGGCTGCACCAAGCACCTAGGCTGTTGTATGAGACTCTGTATCAGTTTCTCCTGAAGAATGGTTACACTAGAGGAACCATTGACAAGACTCTCTTTATTAAGTCTGAGAAAGACATTTTCTCGTTCAGGTCTATGTTGATGATATCATATTTGTTATTCAATGACCAAATGGTAAAGACTTTGAGAGTATCGTGAAGAAGAAGTTTGAGATGAGTTCTATGGACTTTTCCTGGAATTCAGGTGAAGCAGATGAAGGAAGGGTTCTTATTAATCATTCTAAGATGTCTCTGACATCTTAGAAGGATTTGACATGAAAGATTGTAAGCCAACCAATCACCATACCCAGATTCCATAACCTTTGTCCTGACTCTAAATGGGAGGATACTGATCAACATCAGTATAGGGCAATCATTGGTTTCTTTGATGTATTGCACATCAAGTAGACCTGTATCATGTTTGCTACTTGCATTTGTGCAGATATTAGGTTGCTCCAAAAGGTGTCCTCACCTAGTTACTTCCAAGAGAAATCTTAGATACCTCAAAGGAGCACCAAAAGCTTGGTCTCTGGTATCCTAGAAACTCCAACTTCAATCTCTATGGCTACTCAGATAGTGACTATGGTGGCTGCAACATTAACAAAAAATCCACATCTGGAGGATGTCAATTTCTTGGTGGTTAATCATCTCATGGCAATGCAAAAACATCCTATGTCTCTACATTACTATTGAAGCTGAATACATTGTTGCTGCAAGTTGCTATGCTCAGCTGTTGTGGATTCAAAACCAGATGCTAGACTATGGATTCAACTTCATGAGCACTTCTATCCACATTGACACAACAATAATATCTCCATCACTGAAAATCCTATGAAGCACTCCAAGATAAATCACATTGATATCAAGTACTATTTTATTAGAGATATTAATGAGAAAACTGATAAATTAGTGTTGGACCAAAAGAACCAATGAGCCAAGATCAAAAACCTCTAAGTCCCACACGGTATCACAACAACTGCTGAAAGCCTCATCAGTAGTTTGACAAGTGCTGAAGACTTCAACAGCTGAAGATCAAGTGCTGAAGACCTCAAACAGCTGAAGAACACAAGTGCTGAAGCTGAAAGACCAAAGTACTGAAGTACAACAGCTGAAGAGTTCACAAGTGCTGAAGATCAACACTGATGTACAAAGTCTGAAGACAAAGACTGAAGACATCAGCTGATGATATCTACTGAAGTCATCAGCTGATGAAACGCCTGAAGGTCAAAGTCTGAAGATCAAGTACTGAAGCCTCAGTAGTTTGTCACAACTGCTGAAGAGTACTTCTTCAGTAGTTGTGATATCAGTAGTTTTTTTTTCTTTGTTTCAGTAGTTTTGTAAAACGACTGAAGAGCTTGTTCTTCAGTCGTTGTAGTTTCAGTAGTTTTATATTTTGTACTTAACTTGCTGATATGTTCTCAGTAGTTGTGAACATTTCAGTAGTTTGTTAAGAATTAGTTATTTCTGTATTGGATCTGCCAGTTGTCACTTTCCGTGATAACAGCAGTGACTGTTGCACTCTATATAAGGAGTGACAACCTATTGTAATAAGGGAATGAAATGATGAATTGAATGGAATGAATGATTGATTCGATTAGAAATATTCTTCATCTATAAACATTCCCAGAAATCAGAAATACATACTCTCCCTATAACTGTATGCGATCTTAATGCTCACATATATTGTTAGCTTGCTACAATTGTCTAATTCGTGTTTGTATTCCGCTGCGTTATATTCTGTTACATCAAACCTGTGATCACTGATCTTGTCAAATGGTATCAGAGCAGGTTAATCATTGATCGATCTAATAATTGATCATTGAAACTGCTATTCAAGATCCAAGTTTGATTGAATTAGCTTTTGTTTTTGCAAGAAACGGTTATAGAGATTGAATTCTTCTGTATTTCTGCTCATTCATCCTGAGATCTTTTCTTGGTTCTCATTGAGTTTGTTGTGGTTTGTCTAAAACTTCTTTTAAACTTGAACTAAACTGTTTTTGAACTGAAAATGACCACTCCCTCCAATGATCCTCACAATACTGGTTCCTCAACCAAGCCTCCTATGCTGGTTAGGAATGAGTATAACATATGGCAAAGACGTATGCTCCATCACCTGTCTGTTAACAGCGCAGGGTGTTGGACATCTGTGGTACATGGTCCACACAAGCCTATGGTGAATAACCGGAAACCAATCAAATGGTTCCGAAGAGGAGGGAGCAATACTCAGATGAGGATAAAAAGTTGCTTGAGATTGATGCAAAAGCCCATGGAATTCTGGCCATGGCTTTGCCCAATGAAATCTATTCTGGGCTAATGCATCATGAAACTGCCCATGACCTCTGGATTGCTTTGAAAGAACAATTTGGAGGAACAGATGAGGTCTTGGCAATAATAGAGAAATTCTTGCCCAACAATATGAGACATTCTCTCATAGAAAGGGTGAGACACTGACTCAACAATATGAACGGTTTTCTTGTTTGATCTCTGAACTAAAAATGGTCAAACTTGAATACACCAATATTCAGATGAATAACAGATTTCTCAGATCACTGCCTGAGAGATGGGACACATATACTATTGTCCTACGCTCCAGTGCAAGTTTGGACAAACTATCTCTCACCCAACTCCATGGGAAATTGCTCACTTTTGAGAGAGAGATAGAACAGAAGAGAAAGCTGTCTTCATCTGAAAACTCACTGAAGACTTTATACAAGGCAACACTGCCTTGGTGGGTCATGAGTCAGAATATGCTGCATCTGAATGCCAGTATGATGAGCATATTAATTTCTCTTCGAGCACTTCTAATTCTGCATTTGTAAGTGTTGATGGTCAGTTTACTGGAGGTAATAATGACAATTTATGTTTCATTATGGATGATCTCAAGGGGATTGCTGATGATGACTTAGAAGAGATGGATATTTTGAGCCAAATGGCCTTGATAAATATCAGATCTCAGAAGTTCTACAAAAGAACTGGAAGAAAATTCCCAGGACTCTCTGGCAAAACCAAAGGGTTTTGACAAGAGCAAGTTGAGGTGTCACAAATGCCAACGGCTTGGACACTTTGCAAGAGAGTGTAGATCAACTGGATCAAACTCTACTGCACCCTTTGTGACTTTTCCTGGCAACAGTCAACAAAACAGAGGGCAACATCCTGTCACATCTAGTCATCATCCTCAACAACAATCTCCGGCATATTTTGTTCCTCAGGGTCAAATGTCTTATCAGTACCCTTGTTATTACATGCCACAGTCAAGTCAAGTTCAAGTTCCTATGACACCACAACCTCATGCATTACCAGACCTCAGCCTTCCCTATCTCATCAACAACCTTCATCTCAACAACACAGCTTCTTCACCCCAGGAGTTGTTGACTGGAGCAGTTTACCAGATGACTTGTCTGGTCATGATCAACTGTTCTCAGGTGCTGGTCAACATGGTGGTGACAGTCCCTTTGGGAATCTAGCTCTTATGGCTTTGGAGTCTGCTGATACTTCATCTTCCAATGCCTCTACACCTCAGGTATCACAGGTATCCTCTGAGGCAAAAGCCAAATTATGTTCTGAACAATGCATAGCAGCATTTGCTTCCATTAGAGAAGCAAATGTAGCTTTAATTAATAAGAACATTGAGCTAGAACAGTAATTTCCAAAACAAAGCTGAGTTTGAGTTTGTGCTCAAAGATAAAAATGATGAGGTTTATAAACTGAATTGCAAAATAATTGATGATAAGGCTAGAGAAGATGTACTTTTAGAGAAGTACAAAGATCTCAAAGAAACCCTTGCAGTTACCCAGGTCGAGTGTGATAGATGGGTACAATCATGCAAAGGTTTTGAAATGCTTCTTAGTAAGCAATCTGCTTCAAATGTGAAGTTTGGAATTGGTTACAATCACACTGCTCCACCTACAGATTTTACCCCAAGAGCAGAGGTAGAATCTGATGGTGAGAGTGATAACCAATCCATCAAGTCATGTGATCTACCTTCTGATACAGCACAATCAGAAGTAGCAGTCAGTATCAAGTCCTCTTTGAACCTATCAGCTGATGTTGATGGTCCAAATGCTGACATTCACATGATCAATAAGTTGATCAACTCAGGAGTCAATCCTGAAGGTCCTGAAAGGACTGGAGAGCAGGATTCAACTCCTGAAGTTCAAACTTCAACTGCTGTCAGTACTGAAGAGAAGAAAACTGGCAGTAGAAAGAGTTTGAAGACTACTAAAGATGCTGTCAAGAAAGCAACCAATGCTTCCAAAGCATTGAAGAACAAGTCTTCTGTTGCTTCACCATCTTTAGTTGATGATCAACCTAAGATGAAGAAGAAACCATGTGAAGTATGTGGTTTGTTCAATCATCTTACAGATGATTGTTGGTACAAAAGAGGTTCCAAACTCAAACAAAAGGAAGAAATTAATGAGAAAATGGTAAAAATGAAAACTGAGTTTGAGACCACATTTGTATCAGCAACATCAAATCCTGTAACCCTTAAGTCCTTAAAGCAATCCAAAAGGAAGGAGTTAAACAGGTGACAGCTGAGGGTGCTCAAAAGAAGGTACAACATAGGACCTTATCTAACTCCACTAGCAATGTGTCTGATGAGCTGAAAGCTTTATCACAAAATCAGACACAGCTGGTGATGATGGTACAACATCTGTTGGGTAGAGTTAACCAACTAGATTCTCCTATGTTGAAACCACAGAAAAGGAGGTCTAAGCCAAAGGACTCCTCTTCTGCACCATCTTCTTCCTCTCAGGCTGTTGTTACAAATAAACATGCTAGTTTACCATCTATTGATGAGACCAGGCCCAAAACCAAAAAGGTTTGGGTCTCTAAAACTAACTGATTGTTATTATTGCAGGGTTCTTCAACATGCCAAAATAGCATCTGGTATGTAGACAGTGGGGGATCCATGCACATGACTGGGAACATCTCTCTTCTTCATGACTACTCTCAAGGAAAGAAGGGATTTGTCTCTTTTGGCAATGATGCTAGGGGTTACATCATCGGTAAGGGCTTTGTCTCCAATGGAGAAATCAAATTTGATGATGTTAATCATGTGGAAAATCTCAAGTACAACCTCTTGAGTGTCAGTCAAATGTGTGATAAAGGCCATGTTGCCCTTTTCACAAGTCAAAACTGTAGGATTCTGTCATCCAAAGTTTTGCCCTTGATTGACAAGGTGTTGGATGATCACACTCTCCTGAAAGCCAACAGGACAGGAAGAGTGTATGCCTTAGATCTCTCTAAGAAGATAGATCTCAAAGGCAATCCTTGCCTATTTTCCAAAGCCTCTTTTCAAGAATCTAAACTATGGCACAGGAGGCTTGGTCATGTTAATCTCAAAAACATGAATCAGCTTAGCCACAATAGTTTAGTCAGAGGCTTACCAATAAAGGAGTTCCACTGTGATGAAACATGCACTGCTTGTTTAAAAGGAAAACAGCACAAGGTCTCATTTCCTCCTATTGAAGTGTCCAAGTCCACTGCCTGCTTGCAATTACTGCATATGGATCTATTTGGTCCTGTGAGAGTAATGAGCATGGCAAAGAAGAAATACTGTCTGGTAATTGTGGATGATTACTCCAGATTTGTATGGACTTTCTTTCTACACTCAAAGGATGAGGCTGCTCAGAAGATTATCCACTTTGTGCTGTACATTGAGAAGCAGTATTCCCTTCCAGTCAAGTGTATTAGGAGTGATAATGGAACTGAGTTCAGAAATCATACACTTGATGACTTCTATCTCTCAAAGGGAATCAAAAGGCAGTTCAGCATTCCTAGGACTCCGGAACAAAATGGAGTAGTGGAGAGAAAGAACAGGACCTCATTGAAGCTGCAAGGTCCATGCTGGCTGACTCAGGTTTGCCATTGACCTTTTGGGCCGAAGCTGTCAACACAGCTTGTTATGTGCAAAATAGAGTGTTAGTAAATCAGAGGTTGATGAAGACTCCATATGAAGTTCTCCATCATTTGGCTCCTCTGATTTCATTTTTCAAAGCTTTTGGGTGTCCCTGTTTTATTCTCAACACAAAGGATCAACTCCACAAATTTGATCCTAAG
Source organism: Flaveria trinervia (assembly GCA_025506515.1). NCBI lineage: Eukaryota > Viridiplantae > Streptophyta > Magnoliopsida > Asterales > Asteraceae > Flaveria > Flaveria trinervia. Next base: position 27,325 of record JACCIX010001325.1, read on the forward strand.
GTGGATGCAGGATACTTTGTTGGTTATTCATCTACTTGCAAAGCATACAGAGTCTTCAACTGCAGAACAAAGATGGTTGAAGAAACTCTACATGTTAAGTTTAATGAATCTCCAAAGGACAAGATTCCACAAAGTCCTGTGGAGTTATTTGATTTGGACATACTGCAATATGTTCCCTATCAAACTCCTGCTGTTGCTCCTGTCAACAGTTCACCACCTGGTGGTACTGCTGATGATGATGATGATTGCAGTACTCACCTCTTCAGGTTAGTGATCAGCTGCCTGATTCAACTAGACCTGATGTTCCTGTAGCGCCAGTAGCACCATCCACAACAAATGCTGATGAGATTTCTTCGAATTCAACTTCCTTTGAATTACCATCCACTGATTGGTTTCAAGGAAATGATTCACCATCACCATCTGTTGCTGCTGAACCGGCTACAAACACTTGCACAGATCTCATTGTGTATCAAGATCTGAAGAATCACCCCATGTCTCAAATCATTGGTGATATCACTGCTGGAGTATCAACAAGAAGTCAATTGTCAAATTTCTGCTTCTATGCTCTCTTCATCAGTCAGCAAGAGCCAAAGAATTATCACATTGCTTTAAAGGACAATGGATGGGTTGATGCCATGCAGCTTGAGCTTCTTCAGTTCAAGAAACAGCAAGTGTGGGAACTGGTTCCTCTACCTCCAGGTAAGTGTGCAATAGGCACTAAATGGGTGTTTAGGAACAAAACTGATGAAAATGGGCTTATTGTTAAGAACAAGGCCAGACTGGTTGTTCAGGGGTTTGCACAAGAAGAAGGTATTGATTATGATGAAACCTTTGCCCCTGTAGCCAGACTGGAAGCAATTCGATTGTTTTTAGCTTATGCTGCTTATCAAAAACTTAAAGTCTTTCAAATGGATGTCAAAAGTGCATTTTTGTATGGAAAAGTTAAAGAAGAGGTTTATGTATGTCAACCTCCAGGCTTTGAGGACAATAAACATCCTAATTGGGTGTATAAGCTTGATAAAGCTCTTTATGGGTTAAAACAAGCTCCAAGAGCCTGGTATGAGACATTGTCAAACTTTCTTCTGGAAAACATTTCACTAGAGGCTCCATTGACAAGACTTTATTTATTAAGAAAGCTGGGCAGCATAATCTACTTGTTCAAATTTATGTAGATGATATCATTTTTGCATCCTCTGATCCAAAGTTGTGTGATGCCTTTACAAAGTTGATGCAACAGAAGTTTGAAATGAGTGCCATGGGAGAATTACAGTTCTTTCTGGGGTTGCAAATCAAACAAAAGCTGATGGAATTTTATTCATCAATCCAAATATACAAAAGATCTTTTGCAAAAGTTTGATTTACAAAACTGTAAGCCCTGTTCTACTCCCATGAGCAGCACCACACAACTGGACTCAGATCAGAAAGGTAAAGTGGTTGATGAAACACTTTACAGATGTATGATTGGGTCCTTGATGTATTTAACAGCTTCTAGACCAGATATTATGTTTGCTACATGTGTTTGTGCTAGATTTCAGGCTGCACCTAAAGAGTCTCATCTGATTGCAGTCAAGAGGATCTTTAGATATCTGCAAGGCACTCCATCTCTAGGTTATGGTATTCTACCAGACATTCTGGTAAATTAGTTGCTTTTTCTGACAGTGACTATGCAGGTGTAAGTTGACCAGGAAATCAACTTCTGGTGGATGTCAATTCCTAGGCAACTGCTTGATTTCTTGGCAGAGCAAGAAACAGACCTCAGTTGCTACATCCACTGCGGAAGCAGAGTACATTGCTGCTGCAAGCTGTACATCTCAGGTACTCTGGCTTCAAAACCAACTTTTGGATTATGGCATTACAGAGACTAAGACTCCATTGTTAATGGATAGTGCTTCAGCTCTTTGCATTGTCAAAAATCCAGTCCAGCACTCTAGGACCAAACATATAGAGATCAGACATCATTTTATAAGGGATTGTTTTGAAAAAGGTCTGATTGATCCTAAGTTTGTGCCCAGTGCTGATGAGCTTGCAGACATTTTTACTAAGCCTTTGGATAGTTCATCTTTCCAAACCTGGTGTTAAGGCTTGGTATGCTGCAGCTAGAATAGGTGACAACTACTGATGCTCTCAGTAATTCATATGATGATCATGAGTGCCTGTCACATATAAGTACTGATGAGCTCTTTTAACCTCAGTATTTTTATAACTACTGAAGGCTAAAAGTTCTCACAAGTACTGAAGTACTTCATCTGCTCTAAACTACTGAAGTAGTTACAACTACTGATGCAGTCATAACTACTGAAATCAGTAAAAACAGATAAGTACTGATGTCCTATGAAACAACTGAAATCAGCCATAAAGACTGATGAATGTGTTGAGGACAGTTTGAAACAGCTGAAAAGCTAAGAATTGACGAAAACAGCTGAAGAGAACTTTCTCCTCAGTCGTTTGTACCACTGCTGTTTCATTTTAAACAACTGAAGCAAAACCACGTCTTCAGCAGTTTTATAACTACTGATGACCAATACCAGTCTTCAGTTGTTTACAACAGCTGATGACAAAACCACTGTCTTCAGTAGTTTCATAACTACTGATGACAAACACCATGTCCTCAGTTGTTTCAATCACCTGAAGTCAAAACCACGGTCTTCAGTAGTTTTCTAAACTACTGATGCCTAACACCGCGACTTCAGCTGTTTCAACGTCTGAAAGGATAACCATGTCAACGGTCGTTTAAAACTACTGATGACTAACACCACATCCTTCAGTCGTTCCTCACCCGTACCTATAAATACCCTTAACCTGAGCTCTCCATGCTTTATCTTCTTCAACCTAACGTTCCTCTCCAAAAAATTTCCATGGCGTCTATGCAAATTAAACCGCGACACAACTGTGTTGCCTACCTCACAAAATCGCCGATCTGGACTAAGTTCGATACTGCTATCGATCTTATGGTTCAGTCCCAATACAACAAGGCATTCCTTCTGACCCCGTTTACATACCGAATCCTTGAACCAATTTTGGATGAACGTTAATGTCACTACTGAGGAGAGCAACACACGATCCCTCCGGTCAGTCGTCAACCACAAAGAAGTAGTGATTACTCCTGCAACAATCCGTAAAATTCTTCAACTGAGTGATGCTACTTCTCCTGCTGGATATCCGAAGGGCACCATAGATCTATCATTTGCTCAGCATGGATATCAAGGTGATCTCAGTGCCACCACCATCATGAAGAAACACTTTAATGACGCTGAGCGCCTGATCTTTCACATGGTCAATGTATGTTTGGCCCCTAAGACATCGTCTTGGGATCAAATGTCCACCAAATGGCAGCAGGTAATGTATTCTATCCTTGAGCAACAACCACTGAATTTTTCAGAATTAATATTTTCAGCTCAAAGATATGGCTCAAAACTAACTGCCAACCGTTGGATACTCTATCCACGGTTCATAATGGCCATTATAAAGACCAGCTTAATGCTGAGGGACTTGTTGGCTTGGGAGTCCCTGCTACGGCTGTTTTGCCAGAAGTATACTCCCGGCACAACTCCGACCGGACACTCAAACTGGCTGCCAAGCTGCGAAAACCCACGCAGCTGGAACCCACAGCCACCACCTCCAAATCCAATGTCCCCACCAAACCCACCAAAAAGAAACCCAAAATGGCTACTCAGGGAATTGAGTCCCCTGAGGATGCTCCTGCATAACAAACGCAGGATATATCCACTAGTCCAAACCCCCTAGTGGATACCATGACTCCTCCAGTCACAGCCGCTCAGGCTTCCTCTCAACAGGAGCCTGCAGCAACCCAAGGGGCACCTACTTATCTGGGATCTTCCTCACTTGAGGAGATTACCATTGAAGAGCACCATCCACCCCAGGTGCACACTGCTTCTACCCCCCCGTACCCCAACAACCGCCCTCACAGCCCAACTTTAATAGTTGCTCAAGTGCTGACTCAATTGCACTCCTCACCCCTCCCCAGAAACCACTTATACTGGGAATACCTCTACAATTGAGGGGGAGGAACACAGTGCACCTGAGAACCCACAGCACAGGGGTTTCCCAATTCTATCTCCTGGTGTAGAGAAGGAGCTTAGAATATCTAGTGAGGCTGCCACCTCCTCTGACTCAGCACATGACCAGAGTGAGGCTGGTAACATTGCTAAGACCTCCCTAGAGGCAACTGCTGATGATGGACATTGTCCTGAGGCTGGAAGTCCCCAGTACCAAGCACAAGGGGCACATGCACCAACTGGTCTACACCCAGTGCATGTACATCCTGCTCTAAGCAGGAGGTCAGGTGATTCAGTATCAACTGATGATGACCTGAGCTTCTTCTACGATGTAGTTGCTCAAAACACCATTCTAGAGGATGAGGTTAGCAGACTCAAAGAGCTGCTGGCCAAGATGTCTCAGGATGCAAGTCCATCTGCCACCCTCATACACCCACAGATGGCACCTTCCCTTGAAGGTTTCCCAAATACAGAGCCACCCCAAAATCAACCACCTGCCTCCGCTTCAGGCCCTACTTCTCAGGAACAGAACCCTCCTGAGCAAATAGGTGCTGCACTCAAAAATTCCCTCCCTCTCATCACCCCCCTAATCACTGATATAGTGATCAAAGCCCTTGATGAGAGGCTTTCCTCAACATTACAGCCCTTGGTTGATGCTGCTGTCCACAAGACTCTTTCTGCGGTCTCAACCCCTTCCTCCAATGCAACCAAAAGGGGGAGAGTCCTGCAGTGAAAGAACAGAAGAGGAAAAGATCCGAGGAAAAGAAGGAAGCAAAGCAAGCCCAAAGGAGGAGAAAGAACAGCAACCAATGCTCACCTACAAGCGAAAGAAAGGTGCTGATGAGCACATTGCTGAAGATAAAGCCTTGGAGCTACTGATAAAAGAGGCTGATGCCGAACACAGTAGATCAATGGACAACATCATTGATCAGCTGTTCAGGCAAGGTCATGACACCAACAACTTGACTCTGAGATTCGACGACTAGAGATTGAAGAAATCCAGAATAGATGGGCAAGTTATGAAGTGTTAGAAAGAGAAAGGCTAGAAATCATGATAAGATTTATTGCAAAATATCTTGGAAGATCAATGATTGAGATCAAAGCTTGGTCCAGGGACAGTATCTTGGCAATCACCACCAAGATCTGTTCGTCTGAAGCATACACTAAGGGGCTTGTTATTGAAGCTTTGAATGAAGTGGGTGCTGGGAGCAGGACTGAGCTAGCAAAGCAATCAAAAGCCACACTCACCTCAAGGATGCTAGCACAGCCTGTCAACATTCCCACACCAAAACCACCCAAAAACAACCCACCAAACCAACTCCCTTACCCTCAAAACCCATAGCCGATGATATACCCTTGAAGAAGAAGAAAGGATATTGAGGCTAGAAGAAGATGAAGAAGATGATGAAGACAGGCTGCCGCTATCAGCTGTGATTCAGTTGCCTAAGGCCACAAGTCACTCCTCAGCAATTACTCCTGAAGTCCAGAGACAAATGGTTAAAGTGAAGCTAGAAGAAGAAGAGCTTCATAAACAGCATGATGAGGAATTGCTGAAGAGAGTTGACAAAGCTTATGCAGCCACATCTTCCATCATCAATATGAAGGAGCAAGCCCTCAGACTTTACACTCTCAGGCATACCTTTCATATCAAAAGGAAGAGTGAGGATTTGGCCTGATCCCAGGGTCTCTCACAGAATTCATAAGAACAATATACCTCGGAGATACATTGGCCAGGTGAAAAAGATCGTAGATGAAGTGATCTCTCTGGTCTTTGTAGTTTCACCCCTGGGAAATCCTAGAAGACTTCAAGAAGGCCTACAAAGCTAATCTAACCCCTCAGAAGATGCTGGAAAACAAAATAGTGAAAAAGGGGTTAGTTTACAAGAGGCTTGAGGAAGTCAGGAAAAATGAGCTCCAGTTGTTCCTAGAGGGTAATCACCGGATGAGTTTGCTTACAGAATAATAACAACTGTGGAGCTAAAGAATGGGAAACAGGCCAAATACCTGTCTGAGTATTATGGGCCGGAATCATTGTTTGAAGGAGGTGCTGAAGAGCTAACCATGGAGGAACAAATCACCTTCCTTGAGGCCTACACAAGAGAGTCGTACAGACTCATTAGGGAAGAATCTCATGAATGGGATAACAACTCTGTGTCCAGTTCCCCAAACAGAGTTCCCATTCATACTCTGCCAAACAAATATTTGAGGTTCTTCCCAGGCCGGAGCGTACATGGGTCATCTTCTCTACTGATCAAGAAGGAAAAAGACCAACATTTTTGCCATCAATAAGTGGGAGTATAAATAAGTTAGAGGTTTGGCTGCATTGGTTCAGGGGGAGTTTGTTGGACCAAAAGAACCAATGAGCCAAGATCAGAAAACCTCTAAGTCCCACACGGTATCACAACAACTGCTGAAAGCCTCATCAGTAGTTTGACAAGTGCTGAAGACTTCAACAGCTGAAGATCAAGTGCTGAAGACCTCAGCTGAAGAACACAAGTGCTGAAGCTGAAAGACCAAAGTACTGAAGTACAACAGCTGAAGAGTTCACAAGTGCTGAAGATCAACAACTGATGTACAAAGTCTGAAGACAAAGACTGAAGACATCAGCTGATGATATCTACTGAAGTCATCAGCTGATGAAACGCCTGAAGGTCAAAGTCTGAAGATCAAGTACTGAAGCCTCAGTAGTTTGTCACAACTGCTGAGAGTACTTCTTCAGTAGTTGTGATATCAGTAGTTTTATTTTCTTTGTTTCAGTAGTTTTGTAAAACGACTGAGAGCTTGTTCTTCAGTCGTTGTAGTTTCAGTAGTTTTATATTTTGTACTTAACTTGCTGATATGTTCTCAGTAGTTGTGAACATTTCAGTAGTTTGTTAAGAATTAGTTATTTCTGTATTGGATCTGCCAGTTGTCACTTTCCGTGATAACAGCAGTGACTGTTGCACTCTATATAAGGAGTGACAACCTATTGTAATAAGGGAATGAATGATGAATTGAATGGAATGAATGATTGATTCGATTAGAAATATTCTTCATCTATAAACATTCCCAGAAATCAAAATACATACTCTCCCTATAACTGTATGCGATCTTAATGCTCACATATATTGTTAGCTTGCTACAATTTGTCTAATTCGTGTTTGTATTCCGCTGCGTTATATTCTGTTACATCAAACCTGTGATCACTGATCTTGTCAATTAGTCAAAGTTGACTCAAGTGAATAATATGCTGATTTGTTCACCAAAGACTTTGACGAACAAAGATTTTTAAGTATCCATTACAGCTATTGGGAGATAAACATTGACTAATATGTCTCATTTGAAACCTTTTAACATGTGTCTTGTCTTTTGTCAATTACAATCTAAGCCCTGTTACAAAAGTTTTTCTTCACATTTGACCAAGTGAGAGTATTTCTAAAGAGAAAATTACCATCGGAAGAACTTTTCATTATCTTCCGAAGGCAATTCTCTTAATTCAAGTTTTATCTTTCGAAGAGTTTTTGTCTCGGAAGCTTATCTTTAATGCTTCCGAAGCTAGAAAACTTCTTCTTTCGGAAGACACTCTTATTCTCGGAAGTAAATTTATTTACCTTTGGAAATAATTTTGGCTTCGAAGAGAAAAACCTTCAGAAAGCTTTTACCTTCAGAAGAAGACTTCTCTCTATAACGGAAACCTTGGACCCCACACAGTAAAAAGTAAAGATTTTATTAATCATGTGGGAATCTTTTGAATGGTTTTTCACCTTGCCGCCACTCTCACATCTTACCCCAAATCATCTTTCACCTTATCCACCTAACACCACCATTTCACCCATTCAAATAATCCCGACTCCTCACTTCAATATTTTACTACTTTTAATACCCAAGCATTTCCCTTCAACCTTCTTCATCTTCAAACTTGTTTTCCTCTGTTCTTTCTTACAATGGCATAAAACCCTCAGCATAATCAAGTCACACTTCTGGATTCATCCAGGGATGTTGACTTCTCTGAAATCATCTCATTTCTCACCCAATCTACTTACTATGCTGTCTTGATCCTAAATCCCATTGTTTATCTTAACCAAATGGAGGATTTTTGGAACAACGGTTGTATTGAAACCCTAAATCAAGTTAGGGTTATCAGGTCGAGCATTTGTGGCCAGAAGTTGGTCGTATTTGAAAAAATCATCAGGGAGCATCTGGAGCTTCATGATGACGATGCTCCTACTGAATTTCCCAAGACCTATCTTGATGATACATATCCCTAATGGGTTATGGTGGTGATGTTAGCAGGGCTACTGTCTACAAGTTCAACTTCTCTTACAACTGGAAGTTCTTACTGCATGTTGTCCTTCATTGCTTATCAAACAAGTTTGGGGGATGAGATCAAATCCAATATGAGCTAGGGTGCCTAGTTCAAGGAATGGTGAAAGGCCTCCGATTTAAATAATCACGATTTGTGATGACAAATCTGATGGGAAACCTCTAGAGGGACACATCCTTCATGTATCCCAGGTTCCTTCAGCACATCATCAACTGTGAGCTGGACCAAAGTCAACTTGTCTGTGCAGTTGCTTTGCCTATCCCTCACATGAGGCCGACCATCTTCAAAGTTTTGAAGAGAGTGTCTACCAATTTCACCACGAAGATATACTGCACTTCTTCCAGTTATGATTGAGCCAATGGCTTCTGGTGACATCCTTGTTAACCCCACAGGTGATGAACCCACACCAGCAACAACCCTCACATTGCCAAAATTTATCTTCTCCTCTTATCCATCTTACATACCAGAGACGTCCCAAACAAACCCTTATACAATCTCCTCTGATTGAACAAGTTCCCCCTATTCTACCAAAAAAGGCTAGAGTGGAAACATGGGCTCCCACTCAGCCTGAGGTCCCACCTTCTTTCATTCTTGACCTTAAAATGGGCATTGAGTCTCCTCAGTCTCAATCCCATGAGCCTGAAGCCCAAACCAAAAGGCCTCAGGATGAGTCTTTATACTTTCTTGAGCAGTCAAAAAGGGACAGCCCCACCAAAGGCTTAATGCCATTAGACATTGATCAAAGTCCCGGGTCATTAGGAATAACTGCTATATCCTTCACTGACCTTTTAACCGGAACTGATGAAGAGCCCATGTATCTTCACGGCAGTGAAGTTGATCCTCAACACCCATTAAAGGATCAACTAAGCTCAAGGAGACCTCTGATCTCTAGCCTCTATCAGCATATCCAAACTAAGGTGAGTCCCATTAGAATAGAGGGGACTCATGTAGATTCAGCTACACTACTGCAGGTGTCTCAATGGGCCCTCAGGACAGTGCTAACCTTGATCAGACTGAGTCTACGGAAACCAAGCATTTTGATGACCCTGAAAGAGGCATCACCATGCATGGGAAACCAAGGCGCCAAGAAACCACTTCTGGTTGTGAGGATGAACATATGAGATATGTTACCTCATCTTCCCATGATTCTTCTCATGAGGATGAGGGAAGTCTGAAACTCACCATTCAAGACCTACTCACTAAAGTCTCAAACCTTGAATTCAAGGTTAACACTTTAGAAAGTAGGCCTGCCACTCAGCAACTTGAGATTGAAAATCTCAGGGCTCAACTACCTGAGAAACAGATTGAGAGGTCTGTTAGGCATGTACAAATCAGGTGTAACACCCGATTACTTATAAAAGACAAAAAAAGAAAATAAAGTGAAGAAAAGGAAGAAAGAGATTTTTACCCCAAGTTGAAGGGTAAAAAGTGTCCAAAATGACAAAATGTTTGAAAAAGTGGGTGTAAAAGGTGATGGCTGCCCATCACCTTCTCTTCACCCATATCAATCGGATTTTAGAGAGAGAAGCGAAGAGAGCAGGAAGCATTCGGGTTTTGAAGAGCAGAGGGAAGAAAAGTTAAATTCAAGGTAAGAATTCATGTGTTTATGGTGTTCTTAACAAGTTACATCCTTGGTTGTGTGCTTACATATGTTTGTGTGTTCGGTTGTGTTTTTGGGTTTTCTAGGTGAGAACTTGTAGCAATCGAGCTTTGAAGGAAGTCTTACCCGAAGAGGCTGCTAAGGTGAGTTTTAGAACCCCTCTTTTACATGTTTTAACTGATTTTGGGGCTGGAAATGCATGTATGAACGTTTTATAAAAGTTGGGTTTTATACCCATATGTATGTATGTGTGTATGTTGCGGGTGGGGTTTGATTTTGGGCTATGTATGTGTTTGATGTTTTTATGGTTGTGTTTCTATGGCTTAGAATGTAAGATTTAAATTTAGAACATGATAGATGATGTTTGGGGACTGAAATCTGATGTTTAAGTGCGAATGAGGCTACTCATGCGCCCAAATAGGGCTCATGTGCCTGAAATGTCCATGCGCTTGAAATGTCCATGCGCCTGGATGGCCATGCGACTAAAAGAAATGCGGATGAACATGTTAATGCGGACGAGTAAAGGAAATGCAGATGAACATGTTAATACGGATGAGTAAAAGAAATGCGGATGAACATGTTAATGCAGATAAGTTGTCACACCCCGCTGAGAGCGGAAACACGGGGATGTAACGATACGGGATCGTCATAACACATGGTAAGCGATAGAGATGCAATATAATAAATGATGACAAGCGTGTCATGACGATACCCGACAACAAGGGGACTTGTGTCGTGTTTAGTCAATATTCAAGACAACATAGCCATAAGCATAAACATGATACATGAATCACATAAACAAAGATGATAACATTGTATGCAATTCCCACAACCCAGGAACAAGTTACAAAAGTAGAATGTTGTTTAAAGCAAACTACAACAATGTTTTCCAAAAGACAAAGTTTAGCCACAAAATGCATCCTAGGGTCTCCACTAAAGCAGCACACCTAGATCTTCAGCTAGCATGATCACCTGAAAAGATATGCTCAAAATGGTCAACAAAATTGTTGGTGAGCTCGCAGGTTTAAAAGTAAATAAGTAATTGATGTTGTATAATAGTTTGTTGCGGAATACCTTGTATACCGTTATAAGTAAGCAAAATCACATGACCTGAGCTTTACAACCAACCTAACAACGTACACAAAGAATCTTGTCAGAATATATTCACCCAAGGCCCATTCCTGGCGACTGTGGTACTAACTAGTATACCAACAACTAGGGTGGGGTGTCAACCCAAGTAGTACTACCAATACCTATCCGTCGATTCCACACTAGAATTAAATGGTTGTAAGAAAGAACCACACAGCAGACTCAAGCATGTATCAGATAAGTACTCATAAAACAGTAGCACGTTGATTCCAAGTATGTAAATTGTATGTAAGTTATACAACATAGAAAATGGGTGAGCATACTTTTCCTCCATGTTTGTAAATGATTGAAAAGTTTTATAAGCATAAAAAGGGGCCACGAAACTCACTTGTTAAGTGGTAAGTATGAATGATCAAGTTCTCAAAGTGTTCGTTGTATGCAAAGAATGGTCAAACACCTATTGACAGTTATTATTAAGCATTAATGATATGTATAAAGTACACAGTAATGTTCAGTCGGTTCGGGTTGTATCGGTTCGGCCGTGGGTAACACACACATGCAGACACACGTATCAGATCTTACGTAGATCCAAGTACCAGAAGGAGTCGTCATTGCCAATGACATTCGTGTAAAGATCCCATTGTTACAAGAGAAAGTACTTGTTAAATATTTGTAGTCCTAAATGGGTTGTTGATAATTGTAAAATGTTAGGTTGATTTAAATTGAAATAGTATCTGCATGTTGATAGCGTTGACTTTAATCTTTATGGTCAAGCAATGACACTTGTATTGATGTTACCTTATCATCATATGAAATTCAAAAAGGGAATTCACACACACAACATCATCAGTCACACAACAGGACCAGACGCTCGACTCAGCACTCCATTCGTACGAATCAACCTTCAATCGTACGAATTAGCTTCATTCGTATGAATCAGCTTCATTCGTATGAATCAGCTTCATTCGTACGACTAAACCTTCATTCGTACGATTGGCCTTCAGTCGTGCGATGCACGCACGATCGCATACATCCATTCGGTCGCATGAATCAATCGCACACATCATTCATCCGCATTGACTCAATCACACACATTCATTCGATCGCACGACTCAATCGCATGACATCCCCAGTCGCACGACTCAGTCGCCCGAATGACTCAGTCGCACGACTCACCCAGTTGCACGCTCAGTCGCATGACAGACCCAGTCGCCTGAACTGCAGGTTCGCGACTACTGAAGTGCAGAGCATCCTTCGGCTGCCCCGAGCACGAGTTTTACACAACAAGGATTTCCAGAAACACACTACAAACACACACAAACAAGAAGCACACGTAGAAAGACATCACACGCACCCACACGACCACTTGTGTTTGGGTTGGCCCGAACACCCGGAACCCTATAAATGGAAAGCAGTAAAACGAGCAAGAAAGGGACAACCAAGGTCGTCTACCTACAAGGATGGAGTAGACTAGGTTGTAGATGAAGTCTAGACGACAAAAACGAGACGAAACGGGATGGTTTTGGTGCAAAGAAGAAGATGTAAAGTGAAGAAGAATGAAGAAGAAGAAAGTGAAGAAGATGAAGAATGGCTGGGAAATAGGGGTTTTATACCCATCCCAAGTTTGCAAAATATTAATTTTAGTCCCTGCACTTAGCCCCCGAGTTCCCAAAGTTTGTTTCGGTTGAAAACGACTTTAAAGGTGTTTGTTATATTAATGTTAAAAATGTATTTAGTCAGGATAGGAAATGCTTGGGGTATGAAGAGTAAAGTAAGTGGCTAATCACAACTGGCCACTATAATTAGGGACTTACTATACCTGACATAAACTAAGCTGTTCCCTTGAATGACTGTGTTGGTGTCTGAATCTTTTAGTGTGTGTTAGAGGATGGCCAGTGGTTGATCATTGAAAGCGTCGCGTGGTGGAGGTCGTGGTGCTGAACCACGGGTCACGAGAGGAAGGCCTAGAGCCGAAAGGTGGTTCATGAAGAACCCGAGACCCCTCATCCGGAGGGCAGTGATGGGAGCGCCAATCTGAGAGCCTTAGTAAAAGAGGCTATTGTGGAAGAAGTTCATCAGGTCATGCAGACGATCCTACCAGCTGTGGTGACTGAAGTAATAAAGGCTGTAAGAAAAGGAGAGGAACAGGTTCTCGGGAGAACGGGAGCGACGGAGCCTGAAACGGTTCTCTCCGATGATGAAGATGAGGAAGAAGAAGAGCCTGCGCCGGAGGCGGCATGAGGCTGTAACTACAGGGAATTTCAAAGGTGTAAGCCCCCTACTTTTGATGGTAATGGCACTGTTGCTGCTACTCACAGATGGGTGAGAGAGATGGAAGCTGTTCTGAATATCAGGGAGTGACGAAGGACCAAAATGTGAAGTTTGTTATCCACTCGTTTGTGGATTCGGCTCTGTGTTGGTGGGATAATATTGTCCAAGCTGAGGGTAGCCGGACTATCAGAAGAATGAGATGGCCAGAGTTAAAGAGGTTGTGACCGAGGAGTTCTGTCCTCATCGTGAGATGGACAAAGTTGAGAGGGAGTTCCTGCAGCTAGAGGCGGGAACGATGACACATCAGTAATACACCACTAATTTCAATGAAATGGCACGGCTGGTGCCTGATCAGGTGACACCTCTATCACGAAAGATCAAGAGGTATATTCAGGGCTTGCCAGTGGACATCCGCAGGCACATGATCACCGCCCAGCCGGGCATGTTTAGGTCGGCGGTTGATTTGGTAGGGAGGTTGTATGATGAGAGAACTATGGTGGTGGCTGAAGGTAGCGAGAAAGGTGGTGGTGACTAGAATTGGAGTGGGAAAAGGTTTGGTCGAGGTCGTGTCCCGACAAGTAACAAGAAGACAAGGGTAGATGATCGTCGTGTGGTTACACCTGGCACGGGGTCGAAGAGGAGTGGTAAAATACAGGAAGGAGCATTCGGGAGAATGCAAATGGGGGTCAAACATCTGCTTCAAGTGCGGGAAGCTCGGCCATATAGAGAGGGAATGCGGGGTTGTAAGGTGTTACAACTGTGGAGAGAATGGTTACATGAGTAGAGACTGTAAGAAGCCGAGGGTTGAGGGTTCGGGGGTGAAGAAGACCGGAGGAGAAGGACAGAGGGCAAGCGCCAGAGCGTTTACGATGACGCATGAGGAGGCTAGGACGGACCATGATGTTGTGTCAGATACGTTTCTAGTAAACCAAACTTTAGCCTCGGTGTTATTTGATTCTGGTGCTAGTAAAATTTTTATTTCTGCTGCTTTCTATGCTAAACTGCCTATTAGTAGTAGGAGGGTAGATGCACCCTTTGATGTAGAAACTATCATAGGTAAGTCTACCTGGATTTTTGATATGATAGAAGGATGTGATGTGGAATTAGAAGGTCACAAGTTTCCTGTTAAACCATTCGTGATGACCTTAGGCGGGTTTGACGTAGTCCTAGGAATGGATTGGTTGGTGGACTACGAGGCGAACATTGTGTATCGCAAGAAGATGATTCGATTGACAGCGCCTGACGGGTGTACGGTGACGGTTTATGGTGATCGAGTCATGACGATTCCGATGGTGATTTCGATGGCGATGGCAGGAAAGTGCATGAGGCGTGGATGCAGTGCCTACTTGGCCTATGTGAAGGATGTGGATACACCAATACCATAACTGATCGACGTACCGGTGGTATGTGACTTTCCAGATGTGTTTCCCGAAGACTTACCAGGAGTGCCACCTGACCATGAGATCGAGTTCCAGATTGACTTGATACCAGGTGCCCAACCCGTTGCTAAGGCACCGTATCGATTGGCTCCGACCGAGATGAAAGAGTGGATGGAACAATTGTAGGAGTTGCTTGATAAGGGGTTCATTAGACCGAGTATCTCTCCTTGGGGTGCTCCGGTTCTATTCATGAAAAAGAAAGCGGCAACATGAGAATGTGTATAGACTACCATGAGCTGAACAAGTTGACGGTGAAGAATCGGTATCCGTTACCGAGAATTGATGATCCTTTTGATCAGCTTCAGGGTGTCAGTTGGTTCTTGAGAATAGATCTTCAATCTGGCTACCATCAGCTAAAGGTTAAGGAGCAAGATGTTCCTAAAACAGCTTTTCGCACACGTTAGGGACACTACGAGTTTCTTGTTATATCTTTTGGTTTGACCAACACGCCAGCTGCTTTTATGGACCTGATGAATCGAGTGTATCAGTCGATGTTGGATAAATCAGCGATTGTGTTTACCAATGATATCTTGATTTATTCCAAGAGTGAGGATGAGCATGCCGATCATATTCGAGAGGTGTTGGAGACGTTGAGAAGGGAGAGGTTGTATGCTAAATTCTCCAAGTGTGCATTCTGGTTGCACGGGGTTCAGTTTTTGGGTCATGTAGTGAATCCCGGTGGGATTATGGTGGACCCGGCAAAGGTGGAAGCGAATATTTGGTGGTTTATTTTGATGCTTCCTACTCGAGGATGGGATGTGTGTTGATGTAGAGATGAAAGGTTATAGCCTATGCATCTCGACAGTTGAAAGTTCATGAGGTCAATTATCCCACTCCCAACTTGGAGCTAGCAGCCGTGGTCGTTGCGTTAAAGATATGGAGGCACTATCTATACGGGATGAAGTGCACCATATTCAGCCAAAATACATAGGGCCTTTCTGAATTATTACTCGAGTAGGAGAGGTGGTCTATAGGTTGGAGTTACCAGAAGAGTTAAATGGAATTCATCCGACATTCCATGTATCTCATCTGAGAAAGTGTTTAACAGACGAGGATATGATTGTCCCGCTAGAGGATATCGAGGTAGATGAACAGCTCAATTACATGGAGCAACCAGTGGCAATCATTGACCGCAAGGAGAAGAGGTTAAGGAATAAAGTGGTTCCTCTTGTGCATGTACAGTGGAAGCACATGAAGGGATCTGAGTCTACATGGGAGACAGAGGAAGAGATAAGACAACATTACCCACGATTGTTTAAGGCATAACAGGTTTCGGGGACGAAACCGAAATAAGGGGGTGGACTTGTAACACCCGGTTATTTATAAAAAACAAAAAAAGAATAATAAAGTGAAGAAAAAGGAAGAAAAGATATTTTACCCAAGTTGAAGGGTAAAAAGTGTCCAAAAGGACAAAATGTTTGAAAAAGTGGGTGTAAAAGGTGATGGCCGCCCATCACCCTCTCTTCACCCATATCAATCGGATTTTAGAGAGAGAAGCGAAGAGAGCAGGAAGCATTCGGGTTATGCAGAGCAGAAGGAAGAAAAGTCGAATTCAAGGTAAGAATTCTTGTGCGTATGGTGTTCTTAACTGGTTACATCCTCGGTTGTGTGCTTATGTATGTTGTGTATGTTCGATTGTGTGTTTTTAGTGGGTTTCTAGGTGAGAACTTGTAGCAATCGGGCTTTGAAGGAAGTCTTACCCGAAGAGGCTGCTAAGGTGAGTTCTAGAACCCCTGTTTTACATGTTTTAACTGATTTTGGGGCTGGAAATGCATGTATGAACGTTTTATAAAAGTTGGGTTTTATACCCGTATGTATGTATGTGTGTATGTTGCGGGTGGGGTTTGATTTTGGGCTATGTATGTGTTTGATGTTATGGTTGTTTTTTATGGCTTAGAATGTAAGATTTAAGATTAGAACATGATAGATGATGTTTGGGGAATGAAATCTAATGTTTAAGTGCGAATGAGGCTGCTCATGCGCCCAAATAGGGCTAATGCACCTGAAATGTCCATGCGCCTGGATGGCCATACGACTAAAAGAAATGCGGATAAACATGTTAATGCGAATGAGTAAAGGAAATGCGGATGAACATGTTAATGCGGATGAGTAAAGGAAATGCGGATGAACATGTTAACGCGGATAAGTAAAGGAAATACTGATGATCATGTTAATGCGGATGAGTAAAGGAAATGCGGATGAACATGTTAATGTGGATGAGTAACTGTTACATCTCGTATTTTCCGGTTATTAAAAGTGTATTTTGTCATTTTTGTCAATCTTGAAATTCTTGGGTTATTTATGTATTTGTTTAGTTGTCATTAAATTTTAATATATGAAAGTTAATAAATAAAATATTAAATCGAACAATAATGATTATGAGAACAATAATATAATAATAATAATAATAATAATAATAATAAATAATAATAATAAAAAAATAATAATAGTAATAATAGTAATAATAATAGTAATAATAACAATAATAATACTAATAATAAAATTGATAGTATAATATTATTAATGATCATGAGAATTTTATCAATTAAAACTTAAAATAACTAAGCTAGGGGCTAAATTGTTATTTTTAAAACTTTAAATGCAAGTTTTAAGCATAAAATAATAAGAATCAAACTATAGGGACCATTTGTGTAACTATTGGAAATTAACTCCAACACTTTTTTTTCCCGATTCTCCGACCATTTGCCGGTGTAACCTCCGGCGGCTCCGGCGAGCCTTTGAACAACAAAATCATTCGACTTCGTAACCCAAAACTGATTTGAATCGTTGCACATACGTGTTTCGAACTTGAATGCATCTAATAATTGAGGGTACACGTCGGTTACCACCCCATTCGAAAGCATAACCGAAGCTCGATAAGATCCAAAACCGTTTGAGCATTAAACGCCAATAATACTCAATTAACTCAACCTAATCTATCATCTATCTATTCGTAAACTTGTAATCAACATAATTTTACCTGAACACACACAAACGTTGCATTCGATCCTCATCTCTGCCGCGACCTGTAACTTGTTCGAAGACCCTATCCTGAGCTCTTTTAACTTCAATTGACAGAGGGCTTTCTTCCATTAAGTTCTTAGGAAGCTTTCTGTGCAACAAATTTGTCTATCATCACTATTTGAGCATCAATTCGATTTGTATGTGGCCGCGACTTACTCATCGTTGAGTTCCCCTTCAATTCGAACCTATTCGGGTAAGTTAAATACATGGATATGCTCGATTAAGCATGGGTAACAAAAGCCCCATGGTTAATTTGGTTATTAACATCGATTTAATGTTCAATTTTGGCTCACACTGATCTAGGGTTCTTAAGGTTTGGGGGTTTTTGTTTGAGTTTTAAGATTTAAAATGCGGTATCTATCGCGGCTGTAGCCTTGGTTCACTGGTTCCATGTTCACTTTCCCACTTAGAGGTCACGGCCCAACATTTTTTTAGAGTGTATTGCAATTTCTAAAAAATATATAAAAAATTATAAAAATTATAAAAAATCATTTTATAAACTTCATGTATTTTTAAACCATCTAAATATTTTTTTTCTGCAATTTGTGTATAAAAATATCCTATATTTTATTTAAATATCTAAAATTAATGTTATAGTTAGTATATATTTAGAATTTAAATACTAGTTTATACAAATTATTATTTCAACCATTGTTTGTTTTAATCGATTAATCGTTTCCATTTTATTTGGTTACAAAACCTTAATCAAAACTTGTGAATGATACAAAATTTTTATAAATGTTATACTACTTCATATATTACATAAAATGTAAATATCATTTCTACGAAAATATAATTAGTTTTCGTTTGATAAATAAAACCCCAAACATCAAATTGAACCCTAGCCCATAATAATTCGTTGCACTCAATATTAAACTTTAACCTTATGAATATATATGTATTTAGGTGCCTTGTGACGTTTCATCTTGGAACAACGCTTACTATTAATCTTATCAATCTTCATTCTTATACTTATTTCGTCATGTGAGTTTTTCCTTGCCCCCTTTTTATATTTTCACACTAATTTGGTGTGTAACATGATACTTATTCTCATACACTTGTAAACGTTTAACTTGTAAACACTTGCAATTTATATTTTTGTTATGGTTATTTGTGTGTTATAAGTGTTTATATGACATACATATTTTTGTTTGCAATCATTAACTATTGCTAGCTTGGCGACGTCTAGATCTTTGGGCCTGACAAGCCTATTTGGTGCTAAAGCCGAGGTATTGCCGGCTCCTGATGACGTATGCTTGCTCTTCATGGGAACCAAATACACTTAGCCAATCTTATATACTTGTAATCAAGTCGAGGTTTGGTTGTAACGATATGTGACATCCGGTAAATTTTCGTTACCAAACTCCGTTAGTTTCGTTAAGTCTTGCATACACGTGTCGTGAACACACAGTAGTTGTCGTTTAACGTTGGTGACCTAATAATAATGAATAATGTTAAATTAATGAGAATCTAATTGATTATGTGATTATTATGTTATGTTTATGTGGTTGCATGTTTTAAAATGTTAATTAGAAAATTAATCGCGTAACGCGGAAACGTGACTATTTATTCATAAGTCGTGTGTTTTTATAAAGATAAAATATATAATGATTTTAATTAGTTTGTATTTTATATTATTAAGTTAAAAATAATTTACAAAGAGTTTAAAGCCTAGTTTTTATAAAATACAAATTACAAGGGCTTAAAGGGTAAATATGGAAATTAAAATTAAACAAAACAATCCCAAACCCTAGCCCACCCCAAATCGCCACAAACACTCCTCTCTTCCCCTCTCCCATTCGAATTCAGCCTAGAATCATCAAGAAAGCATTGGTTTGGATCGATTTCAAGGCATACAACTCATGGGAATCATCAATTGCAAGTTAACACACGTTTAAAGGTTAGCTTTTACAAGTTTCGTGGGTTGTTCATGGTGGCCGAACCTAAATTCGTGAATGGGTCTTCATGGGGTCGAATTTGAGGTTGTTTGATGATGTTAGTATGTTAGTTGGATTTAATACATGTTAGTTAACGTCGATTATGTATGAATTGTATGTTTTTAGTGATTTAATCATGGACTTTGATTGGAAGCAAACCCTAATTCGAAAATTGGTAGGATAATGGATGAATGATGATTGTTTGATGAATGTTTGATGATTAATAGGTTGTATGAATGCTAGGTTACATTGATTTTGCAAGAAATTGATGAATTAATGTTGATGTTCATAGCTTACTAATAATAGTAACTTTATTTTGCATGTAATGTTGAATTATTGATGAATTGATGTTATGGATGTGTTCATGGTGATGATTAGATGTTAGATTGTTGTTGTGATCATTGGGAATTCAAGAACACATGTTATAGTTCATACATTACTAAAGGTAGTAACTTTTTAGGATATGAATTGATGAGTTATGATGTTTGGATGTTGTTGATCATGCTTAGATGATGATATGAACTTGAATTGGTATATTATTGATGAATTCATGAATGCATAGGATGTTTAATAGATTTTGGGATGTGCTTTCCCAAAAGGAAACTTTATTTATGCAAAATGTGAAAGATGATAGTTTGAACATGTTTGGGATGTTAGGAGCATGTTAGTAAGTTCACGGATGAATTCTAATGTGATAGAACATGTTAAATTAGTTGTATGGGATGCTTGGATAATCATGGGTGATGTTTGGACTTTGATGATCATGTATGATGTTGATGTTGGTTAGTAGTTAGGACATCATGTTTGGGACTGGAAATGGATTGTTGTGATGTTTGTTGAATGTAATGAACATGGTTAATGATTATGATTATGATTATGATCATCATACACGCGTGCGAATCTGAGGCCCCTACTTGGTAGGATTGGCAGGGTTTAGGATGTGAAGTCGTGAGTGGCTTCACATGGCATGTGGTGCGTGATTTGATCTTTGTGTGGCATATTAGTTGTGTTATAACTAGTGGATATGTTACTGTTCTAGATTCGCATGACTTGTATGATACTTGGTTGTATGATGATCTAAGTGATACACCTGGTTAATATAGCATACATATGATCTATTTGAATGTTAATTATGTATGATATATGTGTATGGTTACTTGAATGGTTTACAACACATAAAGTCACCAACGGGTCAAATAGGTCAACTGGGTCAAACATGTCTGTTTTTTTTTCTGAAATCTTGAGTCTTTGGTTGTAGTGTACTTAGGGTTTCACATGTTCTTTGATTACACGTACTCATGTACTTATATGATCTAGGTAACCTCTGAAGGTTGTCTGTCTATTCTGTTTGTCAAGTCAAACTCTAAGTATCTATACGCATATCAGGTGAGTTCATGCCCCACTCTTTATTTAATCTCTTTTGGGGGAGATAGCATACTGGTAAATAACAAACGCTTTATGTATTCAAGTTGTGTATAATATTATATAGTGTTGATATCATGGAAAAGTCCTTACACTTTCGAATTGTTAATGTTGAATAGCGGGGAAATTTGGGTAGTACTACTAGGTCTGACGAGCCCCACCTGTGTGACTCGAGGTCAACCGGGTGCAATTTGTCCTATTTAACATTGTCATGACGTGTTAAGTCGTGACAGGAGGCAACAACGTAACACAGTCAGCTTCAATTGCGAAATCACTATGAAATAAATTTATTGTTAATGGACTAGCTATCTGTTACAATGCACTACTTTTATATCTCTATTATTAAACTGTTTATGTTTGAATATCTCTTGAACTCACCAACCATTGTGTTGACATTTTAGTATGCTATTCTCAGGTCATTAGCTTGCTTGCCATAGGAGCACTACATGGTTCACTTACATTCTAAGACTCGGTCTTCAAGACATTTTTAGCATTGTAATGATTAATGTTTACTCTTTTGGGTTGGCACATGTTTTGCCATAGTATACACTTTTATTTCTTTGGGTTGTTTTTCAAAACGCTTTCGCACAGTTTAAAGTTTGTACTTTGGTTGATTTTATTTAAATTATGGCATATAGAGTCGTTCTGAGTAACTATTGACTGTGATCCTGGTTTGTTCACACGCCTCGCGGTAAAAATCCGCAAGTGGATTTTGAGGGTGTGACAGATTGGTATCAAGCCATTGGCTATAGGGAACTAGGTTGCATACACACTAGACTATAACCGCACACAGTTAATTAGTTACTTGTGCCTTATTCTCATCTACTGTATACTCATTGGCATACACGTCACACTCTCTGCAGCATGGCATCGTCATCGAGAGCTCCGGGTAAACGACCTGAATCACCTTCACGATCTGAATCCCCACCTCCCGCACCTGATGATGGGTTCGATTGGCCCCGACTGGCTTATCCTCGAGAGGAGATTGACTGGGATCAACCCTTTGCATTGATGAAGCATGACCCTCCACGAGACTGGCGTTTCTATCCTAGATTTGTTGATCATATCATGTTTAGGGAGCGCGTACCTGTCCCGAGGCCCAGGACTAGGAACAATGCCGACCAACCAATGCCTTCACTCCCACGGACGGTGCAGTCCAACGAGCAACTGATTGCTGCACTAGTGCTTGCACTGGACACTGAGTAGCATCGAGTCAGGTGGCTCACGGGTGATGTCTGTACACTACAGCAAGAGGTGTACAGACTGAGACATCAACAAGATGAACTCGAGGAACAACACGGGAAGACCCTAAACGGGTGTCACCATATGCAAGATGGTCTCATGGCACTCCAAGGGCGCGTGACTGCTCGTGAACAGCGGGACGCCGTAGCCGATAATAGGATTGCCATTTAGAAGCTCAACTAGCGGCACTTCATATTGCTATAGCTCCTGCTCCTGCAGCAGACCCTGAGGATGAGGTCCCGAGGAGGGACCCGAGGAAGAGGAACCGGAGGAGATGGAGGATGACAGTGATGGGTCAGATGTTGTCGATTGACTTCTTTATATGACTTAGACTACGTAGTGTTTTCTTTTTGAAACCTATGTGGGAAGGGTTGTTTCCCCACACGAACGACAAACTTAAATTTTGACATTGATAAATACATTGTGACTCATTTACAATTTATTTACTCGGTTATTATTTTTGTTATGAATGTTGTGGTTGTGATAATTCATTATTTCTTTTATTTACTATTTACTGTGCTTCAATGAGTTAAATGTGTTTGATGTTACTCATTATTGTATTTGTGAATGTAAAGTGAAAAAAATGGACGCCCGTGGACGTGGACGTGGACGTGGACGTGGACGTGGACATGGACATGGACGTGGTCGTGGACGCGGACGTGGACGTGGCACCGGAGAACAGGGCATCGGTGCTATTAACATGACCCCCGCAGAATTAGCTGCTCTAATTAATGAGCATGTTCAGGCGGCAGTGGCTGCTACCCACGCAGGTCAGCCAGCAGGTAAACAATGATAGAAAGATAAATCTGATATCCTTCATAACTGTATGGGATGTCTGATTAATGTGTGTTGTGTTAAAACAGGACCACCAGTGTGTACCTACAAGTCCTTTATGGACTGTAAACCACACACCTACAGTGGTACAGAGGGTGCTGTAGGGCTTGTACGATGGTTCGAGAAGACTGAGTCTGTCTTCTCCAAATGTAACTGTCCACCTGCGGATCAAGTGAAGTATGCCACCGGCACTTTGGAGGGTGCTGCTCTGTCTTGGTGGAACGCGCAAGTCCAGATGCTAGGACAGCGATGGCGAATGGACTTCCATGGGAAGAGTTCAAAGCAATGATGACTGAGGAGTACTGTCCTCGTAATGAAGTGCAGAAATTAGAGATGGAGTTCTGGAAATGAAGATGCAGGGCTCGGAAATCGAGGCTTACACCACCAGAACCCATGAATTAGCAACTTTGTGCCCGGGAATGGTGAATGAGGTGCATAAAAGGGTAGAGCATTACATACGGGGATTTGTACCCGAAATCCAAAGTATGGTAACTGCTTCCAACCCAGCCACAATTCAGCAAGCCATCCAGCTAGCTCACAGGCTAACTGACCAAGCCGTGGAGCAAGGACGTCTACCCAAACGGGGTGTTGTGGCAAGCATGCCCGACAATAAAAGAAAGTGGGATAATGCCAACAACACCAAAGCATCATCATCTTCTAGCGGTCAACCTCAACCTCAACAGCAACAACAGCCGGTTCAACAGCAACGGAGGTTCGACAATAACCGTAACTTCAACCAAACGCCTGCAAATAATCAAGGACCCAGTGGTTATGGTGGTAGACATCCAAAGTGCACTCGGTGTAATTACCATCATGTGGGAAAGTGTGATAGCTTCAAGTGTCAACGTTGTGGAAAATTGGACACGCTGCTAAGGATTGTCGTGGTGAGGTGGTAAAGAGGCCACAACAACCTCAAGAAACTCCCAAGGGTTGTTTTGAATGTGGGAAGGAAGGGCATTACAGGCGAAACTGCCCACAACTAAGGAGAAACGATAATGACAACAACAACAACAACAACACCAACAACCACGGTAACAACAACAACAACGGTAATAACAACAACGGTGGAAATGGTACTGGTAATGGTGGCAATAAAGTTGGAGCCAAGGGGAGAGCCTTTGTCAATGGCTCAGGTGAGGCTCTAAATGATCCCACAACTGTTACTGGTAGATTCTCTGTTAATGGTTGTTTTGCTACGGTACTATTTGATACTGGAGCCGATAGGAGTTTTGTGTCCTTAAAGTTCTGTAGTCTTTTAAGTGATATACCCTCTGCTTTAGAATCTAAATACACTGTGGAATTAGCCGACGGTAAACAAATCCATGTAACGCATATCCTTAAAGACTGTAAGATAGAACTTGCTGGTCATACTTTCGCTATAGATCTTATGCCTGTTATGCTAGGGAGTTTTGATGTTGTGATAGGCATGGATTGGCTCTCTAGCAAGCAAGCGGAAGTCATATGTCATGAGAAGATCATACGAATCCCTGTTGATGACAAAATCCTTACCGTCAGAGGTGATAGGAGTGGTGCTGTGATAGGCATCATCTCATACATGAAAGCTCAAAAGTTATTACGAAAGGGTTGTGTGGCTATTCTAGCACTTGTAACCGATAAGCAGGCAGAAGAAAGGAGAATGGAGGATATTCCCATAGTACGTGATATTCCGGAGGTGTTTCCAGAGGATCTTCCTGGATTACCACCTCACCGCCAAGTGGAATTCCAGATTGAGTTGACTCCCGGCGCAGCTCCGATTGCTAGGGCACCTTATCGATTGGCACCAAACGAGCTACAAGAGTTGTCATCACAACTTCAAGAGCTTTTGGATAAGGGTTTATTCGACCTAGCACATCACCTTGGGGAGCTCCTGTTCTTTTTGTTAAGAAGAAGGATGGCACATTCTGGATGTGCATCGATTATAGAGAGTTAAACAAAGTAACAGTCTAGAACCGATACCCTTTACCTCGTATCGACGACTTGTTCGATCAGCTTCAAGGATCTAGCTATTATTCGAAGATTACTTGAGATCTGGTTATCATCAACTCAGAGTTCGAGAAGAAGACATTCCCAAGAATGCGTTTCGTACTCGTTATGGTCATTATGAGTT
Organism: Flaveria trinervia; assembly: GCA_025506515.1. Taxonomy (NCBI): domain Eukaryota; kingdom Viridiplantae; phylum Streptophyta; class Magnoliopsida; order Asterales; family Asteraceae; genus Flaveria; species Flaveria trinervia. The sequence continues at coordinate 52,609 of JACCIX010001325.1, forward strand.
CTTGGTCATGCCTTTTGGGTTGACTAATGCACCTGCTGTGTTCATGAACCTCATGAACCACGTGTGCAAACCTTATCTTGATCAGTTTGTCATTGTGTTCATCGATGATATACTGATATATTCTAGGACCAAGGAGGAGCATGAAGAGCACTTACGAATGATCTTGGAACTGTTAAAAATGAGCAGCTATATGCCAAATTCTCAAAGTGTGACTTTTGGATAAGAGAACTGCAATTCCTAGGTCATATTGTTAATGAGAAGGGGATACATGTTGATCCTGCCAAAATTGAGGCGATAAAGAATTGGGCTACACCCAAAACGCCGAGCGAGATAAGACAATTTCTGGGATTAGCAGGATATTACCGACGATTCATAGAAGGATTTTCTAAGATCGCACAACCTCTCACTGCCTTGACCCACAAAGGAACGACATACAAATGGAGTGAGAGTCAAGAATCAGCTTTTCAATTGTTAAAACAAAAGCTCTGTACTGCCCCGATATTAGCATTACCAGAGGGAACGGATGACTTTGTGGTGTATTGCGATGCATCCATTCAAGGATTGGGTTGTGTCTTGATGCAACGAGATAAGGTGATAGCCTACGCCTCGAGACAACTAAAGGTTCATGAGAAGAACTATACCACCCATGACTTAGAATTGGGTGCAGTGGTTTTTGCCTTAAAGATCTGGAGACATTACTTGTACGGTACCAAGTGCACTATCTACACCGATCACAAGAGTCTTCAACATATCTTCGAGCAAAAAGAGTTGAATATGAGGCAGCGACGTTGGGTGGAACTACTAAACGATTATGATTGTGCTATTAAGTACCATCCGGGAAAGGCGAACGTAGTTGTCGATGCCCTAAGCAGGAAGGAAACAGCTAAACCCCGACGGGTTCGAGCTTTACAACTTACTATCAGTACCCAACTGCCCAAACAAGTTAAGGAGGTGTAGATAGAAGCTTTAAAAGCAGAAAATGTTGGTTCTGAGTCATTAAGGGGAATGGATAAACAGCTAGTGGTGAAAGAGGATGGAATTCGGTATTTCATGGATAGACTTTGGATGCTTGTTTATGGAAATCTGAGAGATTTAGTTATGAGCGAGGCACACAAATCTAAGTATTCTATACATCCGGATCCGACAAGATGTATCATGACCTAAAGGCGTAGTATTGGTGCCTAACATGAAAGCGGATGTAGCTACATATGTGAGCAAGTGTATGACCTGCACGAAAGTAAAGGTGGAATATCAAAAACCATCCGGACTGTTACAAAAACCTGAGATTCCAATGTGGAAATGGGAACAGATCTCCATGGATTTTATTACTAAGCTACCCTGGACTAGTACTGGTTGTGACACGATATGGGTTATTGTGGATCGATTGACAAAGTCTGCTCATTTCCTTGCAATTAAAGAAATGGATAAGATGGAAAAATTAACTCGACTGTACCTTAAATAGATCGTTTCGAGACACGGTGTACCGATCTCAATTATTTCCGATCGCGACGCTCGTTTCACGTCACATTTCTGGCAATCATTGCAGAAATATTTGGGTACACGATTAGATATGAGTACTGCATATCATCCACAGACGGATGGCTAGAATGAGCGTACCATACAGACATTGGAGGATATGCTACGTGCTTGTGTGATTGACTTCGGGAATAACTGGGAAATTCACCTGCCATTGGTGGAGTTTTCTTATAACAACAGTTATCATACTAGCATACAGGCAGTACCTTTCGAGGCGCTGTATGGGAGAAAATGTCGATCATCAGTTTGCTGGGCAGAAATTGGTGATAGTCAGCTAACAGGTCCCGAGTTAATTCATGAGACAACTAAGAAGATTGTACAGATACGAAACCGTATGGCTGCAGCGCGAGACAGACAAAAGAGTTATGCTGACAAGAGACGGAAACCTTTAGAGTTTCAGGTTGGTGACAAGGTTTTGTTGAAAGTCTCGCCATTGAAAGGCGTAGTTCGGTTTGGTAAACGAGGGAAACTAAATCCAAGGTACGTTGGACCATTTGAAATAGTGGAAAGAATAGGTCCAGTAGCCTATCGACTAGCCCTACCTGATTCGCTAAGTGGAATCCATGATGTGTTTCACGTGTCAAACCTGAAGAAGTGCATAACTGATGAAACAATGGTCGTACCACTAGAAGAAATTCAAGTGGATGAACAATTGCGTTTTATTGAAGAACCAGTTGAGGTGATGGACCGTGAGGTGAAAACACTTAAGCAAAGCAAGATACCCATTGTCAAAATCCGTTGGAATTCGCGACGTGGACCGGAATTCACATGGGAACGAGAAGATCAAATGAAGCTTAAGTACCCTCAACTATTCGAAAGGACGATGCCAGCAGACGAAGGTATTGATTTAAATTTCGGGACGAAATTTCTTTCAACATGGGGATGATGTGACAACTCATCCAAAACTCACTCGATTTCGATTTCTGTGTGCCAATGCAGTAGACCAGTGATGAAACACTCTAACTATGTAATGCAATTTTCGGGACAAAAATTCTTTCAACATGGGGATAATGTGACATCCGGTAAATTCCGTTACCAAACTCCGTTAGTTCCGTTAAGTCTTGCATACACGTGTCGTGAACACACACTAGTTGTCGTTTAACGTTGGTGACCTAATAATAATGAATAATGTTAAATTAATGAGAATCTAATTGACTATGTGATTATTGTGTTATGTTTATGTGGTTGCATGTTTTAAAATGTTAATTAGAAAATTAATCGCGTAACGCGGAACATGCCTATTTATTCGGAAGTCTTGTGTTTTTATAAAGATAAAATATATAATGATTTTAATTAGTTTGTATCTTTATATTATTAAGTTAAAAACACTTTACAAAGAGTTTAAAGCCTAGTTTTTATAAAATACAAATTACAAGGGCTTAAAGGGTAAATATGAAAATTAAAATTAAACAAAACAATCCCAAACCCTAGCCCACCCCAAATCGGCCGCAAACACTCCTCTCTTCCCCTCTCCCATTCGAATTCAGCCTAGAATCATCAAGAAAGCATTGGTTTGGATCGATTTCAAGGCATACAACTCGTGGGAATCATCAATTGCAAGTTAACACACGTTTAAAGGTTAGATTTTTACAAGTTTCGTGGGTTGTTCATGGTGGCCGAACCTAAATTCGTGAATGGGTCTTCATGGGGTCGAATTTGAGGTTGTTTGATGATGTTAGTATGTTAGTTGGATTGAATACATGTTAGTTAACGTCGATTATGTATGAATTGTATGTTTTTAGTGGTTTAATCATGGACTTTGATTGGAAGCAAACCCTAATTCGAAAATTGGTAGGATAATGGATGAATGATGATTGTTTGATGAATATTTGATGATTAATAGGTTGTATGAATGCTAGGTTACATTGATTTTGCAAGAAATTAATGAATTGATGTTGATGTTCATAGCTTACTAATAATAGTAACTTTATTTTGCATGTAATGTTGAATTATTGATGAATTGATGTTATGGATGTGTTCATGGTGATGATTAGATGTTAGATTGTTGTTGTGATCATTGGGAATTCAAGAACACATGTTATAGTTCATACATTACTAAAGATAGTAACTTTTTAGGATATGAATTGATGAGTTATGATGTTTGGATGTTGTTGATCATGCTTAGATGATGATATGAACTTGAATTGGTATATTATTGATGAATTCATGAATGCATAGGATGTTTAATAGATTTTGGGATGTGCTTTCCCAAAAGGGAAACTTTATTTATGCAAAATGTGAAAGTTGATAGTTTGAACATGTTTGGCATGTTAGGAGCATGTTAGTAAGTTCACGAATGAATTCTAATGTGATAGAACATGTTAAATTAGTTGTATGGGATGCTTGGATAATCATGGGTGATGTTTGGACTTTGATGATCATGTATGATGTTGATATTGGTTAGTAGTTAGGACATCATGTTTGGGGACTGGAAATGGATTGTTGTGATGTTTATTGAATGCAATGACATGGTTAATGATTATGATTATGATTATGATCATCATACACGCGTGCGAATCTGAGGCCCCTACTTGGTAGGATTGGCAGGGTTTAGGATGTGAAGTCGTGAGTGGCTTCACATGGCATGTGGTGCGTGATTTGATCTTTGTGTGGCATATTAGTTTTGTTATAACTAGTGGATATGTACTGTTCTAGATTCGCATGACTTGTATGATACTTGGTTGTATGATGATCTAAGTGATACACCTGGTTAATATAGCATACATATGATCTATTTGAATGTTAATTATGTATGATATATGTGTATGGTTACTTGAATGGTTTACAACACATAAAGTCACCAACGGGTCAAATAGGTCAACTGGGTCAAACATGTCTGTTTTTTTCTGAAATCTTGAGTCTTTGGTTGTAGTGTACTTAGGGTTTCACATGTTCTTTGATTACACGTACTCATGTACTTATATGATCTAGGTAACCTCTGAAGGTTGTCTGTCTATTCTGTTGTCAAGTCAAACTCTAAGTATCTATACGCATATCAGGTGAGTTCATGCCCCACTCTTTATTTAATCTCTTTGGGGGAGATAGCATACTGGTAAATAACAAACGCTTTATGTATTCAAGTTGTGTATAATATTATATAGTGTTGATATCATGGAAAAGTCCTTACACTTTCGAATTGTTAATGTTGAATAGCGGAGAAATTTGGGTAGTACTACTAGGTCTGACGAGCCCCACCTGTGTGACTCGAGGTCAACCGGGTGCAATTTGTCCTATTGAACATTGTCATGACGTGTTAAGTCGTGACAGGAGGCAACAACGTAACACAGTCAGCTTCAATTGCGAAATCACTATGAAATAATATTTATTGTTAATGGACTAGCTATCTGTTACAATGCACTACTTTTATATCTCTATTATTAAACTGTTTATGTTTGAATATCTCTTGAACTCACCAACCATTGTGTTGACATTTTAGTATGCTATTCTCAGGTCATTAGCTTGCTTGCCATAGGAGCACTACATGGTTCACTTGCATTCTAAGACTCGGTCTTCAAGACATTTTTTAGCATTGTAATGATTAATGTTTACTCTTTTGGGTTGGCACATGTTTTGCCATAGTATACACTTTTATTTCTTTGGGTTGTTTTTCAAAACGCTTCCGCACAGTTTAAAGTTTGTACTTTGGTTGATTTTATTTAAATTATGGCATATAGAGTCGTTATGAGTAACTATTGACTGTGATCCTGGTTTGTTCACACGCCTCGCGGTAAAACTCCGCAAGTGGATTTTGAGGGTGTGACACGATATGTGTTCTATAACCTTACTAACTTATGACCTATGACATGAATTTCTACTTGTAACTTTATCTTATTATGTATGAAAACCTTGGAAACTCACCAACTATTTATAGTTGATCTTTTATTTTTATCATGTTTCAGAAAATTCCCAAGTTTAAAGTGGACTTTTGAAGCTTGCAATAAAACTAGGACTTGGACCTAGTTTAATAAATAAAATGTTTATGTAATGTTTTATTTTCTTTGAAACTCATTTCATGTTTGAGACTTATGTTTGTTATTCCTTTTGACACTTATAATTTTAATATAAATATAGCATTATGTGATTGTGAACAATCTTAACCCTCATATCTCGACGTTTCCGCCGTCAAGGTTGGGGTGTGACAGTAACGAAAATGCTAATGCGGATGAGTAAAGGAAATGCGGATGAACATGTTAATGCGGATGAGCAAAGGAAATGCTGATGAGCAAAGGAAATGCGGATGAGTAAAGAAATGCGGATGAGCAGAAGAAATGCGGATGAACAAAAGAAATGTGGATGAGCAGAAGAAATGAAGATGAACAAAAGAAATGCGGATGAACATAAAGAAATGCGGATGAATGCCATGCGACTGAGGCTCATACGCATGAAAGTTATGCAACTGAAGGCTATACGACTAAGAGTCCATGCGCCTAAGTGTTCTCATGCGCCTGGAAGGCTCATGCTCCCGAAAGGACTTAGTTTATTCTCTGATTTTCGGGGGAAAGTGCAGATGTAGGTTTTGACTTGGGAGGTTCCCGGGGTTTATGTAAGCTGACTTGTGAGGTCATAGATGATGTAATGGGAATGAATGATTGATGTATGATGATGTATGATTGATGGTTATGCATGATGATGTTTGATTGATGATGTTATGCTTATGTATGATATGATATGTTATGTTCCTTATTATGTATGATGATGTGACTTTACGTGGTATGATAATTTTATGAACGTAAAGTATTATCTTAACGAAGTGAAAGGTTTAAGATAATGAAAGTAGAACATAATGAGCGAACGAATGAAAAGCCTTGCAAGCAACTAAAGGGAGGTTCACAACTCATTAAGAGTTGTTACCTTGTGTGTGTCTACAACGTGCGATTTTGGCTAACTCATAAGGGTTCATACACACAGTAAGAGTTCAGTCTTGGTGACTGCTCCAATAACGTGTGATTTCCTAATTACTATGTGTCATACAGCATGCGATTTTGGCTAACCCATAAGAGTTCACACACAGGGGGAGTCTGTCCTAGTGACCACTCCATATGTGTGATATGTGCGATACGTGCCATATATGCGATATGTGCGATACGTGCGATATGTACGATAGGTGCGATATGTGCGAGATGTGCGAAATGTACTAAATGAACGATGATGAAGATAATAATTATTACCTTGATGTATGTATGATGTGTGATCACATGCGATAGTAATGAAATTTTTTAACAAATGGAAGGTAATGCAATGTCTTTATAAAACTAGAACTCACTCAGCAATGTTGAGTTTTTATGCATTTTCCAGTTGGCAGGTGAGTATTGTTAAGGATGGCACGGGGCAGCTACTTGGCATTTTTGGATGGCATCCATTTGATAGAAATATGATGTTTTTGTGACGTAATGAAAATAATGATGTTTTGTAACCAGTCAACAATGTATTATTTTGCAAAAGTGATTATAATGAAATGAATGTTTAAATGCTTCCGCTGCAATGATTTCATTAAGTTAATGAAAATATATGTTTTACGTGCGATGATTGACCAGCTGTGTGCGTCCCAGGAACGTGGCCTTACATCAGGTTTTCCTGACTTTTTCCTCTAGCTCATCTAGCTCTTAAGATGATGCTACCAAAAAAGAAGAGAATGTTCAAAGACAAACTTCCATGGTGTCCAAGAGCTCTGTTATCTCAAAGCTCACTTCAAAATGTCCCTCCCAATCATCGGATGTCTTACCTGAACCTCCTCCAGTCACCCTCCAAGTGGACCCTAGGATGCTAAAAGATCTAAACAGGTTTCTAACCTTGTTTCTCATGGGATCTTCTATGTGGCAACCAGGTCCGGATATCTCTGTGGCTTACTTTGGAGCTGAAGAGCTTTAGAGGTTGAATACACCCTCTACCACTTTTGAGTAAGTTGGTCAACCTAAGGTCTACATGGAACCTGAGATTAATTTCGAAGGGGAAATGGAAACTGATGGCCCAGAAACCAAGATAGTTGGACAGAGCGTGTAGTACCACAGACTTTCAGAGCAGAAGTCAAAACTATGGAAGAAGAACAACTTCAATCTTCCGAAGCAGAGAAGGAAGCTGCGGAAGGACTCTTCTCCTTGTCCGATGTTCTAATCATCACAGATGCAATCCTGAAACTAGCATCTAAGGTGAACAGTGAGGACCTTCTCAAGTTACCCATATCTCAATCACCATCATCATCTCAAGCTCCAGCACCCACTCAAAGGCCTGAATCTTCTACACAAGAACCTCCAAGGTCTAAAGCTTCTGAAGATGTCAAAGGAAAGAGGAAGCTGACTGCGGAAGAACTACTATGTCACACCCCAACCTTGATGGCGGAAACGTCGAGATGTGAGGGTTAAGACTGTTCACAGTCACATAACACTATTATTAAAACCCAAATATGATAATCATAAGTTTAAAATGTTACATTACAAACATAAGTCTCAAATAAGAAATTAATAGTACGTAATAAGAAATAATTCAAGACAATTCATTTATTTAACTAGGTCCATTCCTAGATGTAAATAAGCTTCAAAGATGACGATCAAACTTGCACGTTTCCTGAAACATGTTAAAAATAAAAGGTCAACATAATGCTGGTGAGATTCCTTAGTTTTCATACATAAATATATAAAAGATGCAATTCATGTTATAAGTTAGTGAGCAAAGTAACTAAGGATGTAAGACAGATGCACAATCAAACCTTGACAGTTTACAAGTTTCCACGTTTACAAGTTTATACGATTAACTAAGTGTACTTGGATTACCAAGCAGGCTTGTTAAGCCCATAGGTCTATGACGTCACTAGGCTAGCAATAGTTAATGATTGCACATATAATAGTCAATACATGGTAATTACTAAGATCAACTAACCACGACATACAAGTGAATTGCCAAAAGTTTACAAGAATCAAACGACTTTACAAGTGCAATGTTTATAAGGTAACATGTTTCACCCCAAAGTGTAAAAATATGCAAAAAGGGGTATAGAAATACTACTTGGCAATTAGATATATAATTGATGAATAAATAGAAAAATAATAGTCGTTGTTCCAATGTGAACCTTCACAAGATACCTAAATGTATACATATTTACAAGATTAAAGTTTACTTATAACAAGTTTAACGAATTAACGAGGTTTAAGGTTTTAAGTGATTTTTGTTGCTTTGTCAAATAATTATATTTTAACAATGGAACCAGCTAAGTTTCTTTGGGATCAATATTTTATATATTTTTAGAAAAACATAAAATAAGAACCATATTTATAATAATTCATAAAATCTATAAAGTTTAAATAAGTTTTATAAAATAAGTATGATTTAAACAATAATTTAAAGGCAATGTGTAAACTGGTATTCAAGATCTAATTTTTATAAGAAGAAACTAACCATAACATTAATTTTAAAATACTAAACAAATACATAAATAATAAATAAACAAAGGTATTTTGTTTCTATTATATATGTATATATATATATATATTATTATTTTTATAAATGAATTAAAGAAAATATTATGTGATTTTAAGCTAAACAAAGTTTTAAAAATTGATCTTTTATGATCTTTAGAATTTTTTAATACTAATTTTGGAGGCCAAAAGACCTAAAGAAAAATAAGTGAGGCTCCCCGGGTTTGAACCGGGGACCTTCTTTGTATGGGTCAAGTGTCTTACCAGTAAACCAAAGGTCATGGCTACGTTTAAAGATGGTTTCAAAATCTTAAAACACAAGTTTTAAAAGATCCCCAATTTTCCAAGAACCCTAACCCCAATTTGATCCAATTGAAAGCTAAACTGAAATCGTTTACTGCAATAAGTATGGGGCTTTGGTTCCCCATTGAATTTCGAGCAGATGAGTGTGTTTAATTACCGGATTCGATGGTTAGAAGAGGAGAACAGATAATGATGAGCCGCGATCGAGGCTTGAGTACATTTGATATGAAATCATTGATGTTAATCAAATTACACTTGTGTGAAGCTTAAAAGGACCGTCACGAATGAAAGCCCTCTGTCAATTTTAGTTAAGATCGATCGAAAGTTAAAGAACAGTACGGTGGCAAGTCGCGGTGAAAACGATGATTGAATGTGGAGTGTGTGTGTGTGTGTGTTTCAAACGAAAATGACTATTGTATTCGATCAATGATTGATAGAGGATCGTTTAGGTTAGTATAATTGGACTATTATGATGTGTAAATGCTCGAACGGCTAGAGAGTTCAAGGCTATGGTTACCCTCTCGATTGGGCTTCGTAACCGGCGTTTAAATGTGTTTAATTGATGTGTACAAGTTCGAAACGTGCTCTAGGAAGGATGGGGAGCGATTTGGGATCACGAGTCGATCCAAAATTGGTTGTTTTGGAGTCGCCGGAGTATTGGCCGCCGGTGGCCGGAGTAACGGGCGGTGGGGGAGGGGGGAGTTTGGGCTCAACTTTTGAAAGTTACACAAATGGCCCCTTTCGTTTTGACTTTATCATTTCATGTGAGAAATTTATGTTTTAAGTTCCTAAATTGGCAATAAATCCCCCTAGACTTCTTTTAAACCTTTTTAAGTTTAATAAATTTTACAAGTTGTTATTATTGATAATATATTATTATTATTATTTTCTAAGTTATTATTAGTATTTTTATTATTATGATTTTTATCGTTATTATTATTATTATTATTATTTATATGTAATAATTAACATTACCAAATTCGAATTTAAAGAATTTAAGACAAATTTAAAGAAATAATATAAATAACTCATCAATAAAATAACAACAATGGTCCTTACAAGAACTTAACAAGTTAACTTTTATTCAACAAAAATACATGATGTTACATACTTGAGGAAGAAAGATTGGAAAAACTAAAAAGAAAAGGGCGACTACCTTCTGGGAAACTACTGGCTACCAGTAGTAAGGCAACCATAGCCAACCAGGAAGCAATCAATAATAGGAAAAGAGTGGAGAGTATTGACAGACTCGTTAATATGGGAGCAGGAAGTGAAGAAGTGCTCCTCGTACCATTAAAAGAGCTGATTGAGTTGGAAAAGGCAACCAGGCAATTAAAAGAACAAGAAGAAATAGCAAGGTTGGCATTGTGTGAAGTCGGCTGGATCGGTAAACATCCGAGTGTATTCTTGACGGAAGAATAAACAACAGCAAAAACCAAGAGACAATCAATAACACGAACTATCAAATATTGGTTTCATTGATAAAAAACTAACGATTACAAGCTCGTTACAACATAAGAATCAAGACTCTTGGCAAGGGGAGATCGAGCATGATCTCCCCTCTCGTCCGGCATCCCTAGGCTCCTGGGCAGACTCCCTCTCCGATCCTTAATCTCTCTACACATTGAAACTGGTATATATAGGCCTCGGCCCATATTAGATGCGACTGGGCCCATTCGTGTGATTGGACCATGTGTATGGTTCAATCGTACAACTGGACCATGCGTATGGTTCAATCGTGCGACTGGACCATTCTTATGGTTCAGTCATACGAATGTCCAATTGCATCTCTCAGTCGCACGACTGGTCCATTAGCATGGCTCAGTCGTACGACTGAGTCTCATTCGTATATGCTCTTGCGAATGACCCAGTTTCATGTGTTTACAATATCAGGTGTATTACATTAAGCCTAGACTATTCGTCAAGCGACGGACACACTATATATGACTATATATGCTCCAACAAATTCCCCCTTGGACGTTGCTTGCAAATAGTAGATAACACCTCTTACAATCTTCAGTCAATCTTTGCTCTGGTTTCCAATAGAATCAAACGAAAAACCACATTTGCCAACATTGCCGATCCGTCAGGTTGCTACAATATCCCTGAAAATAAATTTAGGCACAATAGCTTTTGTTTACTTTGCAGAACACCATCATAGCAGCAAGATTCCCCATATGACTGATTTTTCCAAATAATGACATGAACAGATTTTCATTGCTTCAATCTTCACACAGGCTAACTGATTAACATCAACACCTGCAGAAATTCCCCTCACATTCAGCATATCCCAATATATAAATTGTGCTCTCCTGGCGTCTTCACACGATGTATAGGCCAAAGGTTGAAGGTTCCAATCCACAGCTGACAATATCAAACAAATCAGCATGCACTAGATCATCATCAGAAACTGCTCACATCATCACTTTCTGATTGTGTCTTCAATTTCTCTATACATGGATTCCCCTTAAGAATGAGAATCCTCTTGTGCGGATAGATATAACTTGATTGGCCCATAAGTAGTCAGATGCTATGACCACCACACAAAATCAGCACCAATTGCTGACATCTTTTTCTCTCTTTCGTGTTCTAACTACATTCACCTATTCTGGAAGTCGACGAATAATGGGGTATACATTGAACTTATTTGACAAAAGAACCTCAGGGTGAATATGTTTTTCTCATTCTCAAATCTACGCAAGAAGTAGTTCCAGACTCTTTTTTTTGTCTGGAACAAATATGGATGAGTCAATGCGGATGGCTCACTCGAGCGATTAAACATACGACTGGTCCAGTTGCGTGATTGGACATACGACTGGTCCAGTAGCACGAATGGTCCATTAGTATGGTCCAGTCGTACAAATGGTCCATTCGCATGGCCCAGTCGCAGAACGGGTCTGCACGCAGATTTTCAGCTCTGCAGCCGCCAGGGCTGCCCAAAACCCTAATCTGACAAATTTTACATGAACCGAAACAAAATATATCATTAGATTCGAAAGGGTGATGGGAACGTGGTTTCAAGTTCGATTTTAACATAGAAACAACACACGTAACAGATCTGAACAAAACACGAAAAACACGAAGTGAGTTTAACGTCATGATCTGATTTGATCCAGAAATCAAGAGCTCGGGTTGCTAGAATGATTCTTAGATCATTCCCGCAGTAACTGGCTCTGATACCAATGTGAAGTCGGCTGGATCGGTAAACATCCGAGCGTAGTCTTGATG